>JAPMLY010000684.1:0-93044 GCA_026401115.1 Tetraselmis chui
ATTGAAATTGAAATATTTTACTCCAATACCGGTAAACCGGCTGGAGTCTCTGGGCCCCCCCTTTTGCTATGCCATACAGGACTTAGTAGCGTGAGGTAGACCGTGAACCACTAATCCCAACCTCTCCAATGGCAGTAACGATATCGTCTAAAACATACCCGTACCAGTATCCAAGTATCTACTATTTTCTGACCTATACTAATTTTTTTTTTCCTGGATACAGTATGAAATAAAAAATGTCGCTATTCTCCACGATACGCGGCCTGCTCCAGCCGCGGCGGGGTTGCCGATCAGCAAGGCTGGTCAGCTTGAGCTGGTCGAGTCGAACCTGCCTGACCTCGGCTCCTGTGCGACTCCGGTCGTGCCGGAGGTAGGGGGAAAGGCAGGTGGAAAACCCCCCTCGCGCAGGTCGTCGTCGGACTCGTCTCGATCCTTGCTCGACCCCGTCCGAGATATCGGAGATAGTGGTCGCTCTTCTCGGCGCGACCCTCCACCTAGTCTAGCCTTCTCCCCCCCCGCGGGGGCTGGGAGGAGAAAAAGCGAGGCTGCAGACGGTGTTCGGCTGGCTCTCCTGCCTCCGAGCCAGATGTCTCCTGTCCCCTGTCCGTTTGCCGTCTGGTTCCACCACCCATCTGATCGCGCTGTGCTGGCCGCACTTGTC
This sequence comes from Tetraselmis chui, assembly GCA_026401115.1. Classification (NCBI taxonomy): domain Eukaryota; kingdom Viridiplantae; phylum Chlorophyta; class Chlorodendrophyceae; order Chlorodendrales; family Chlorodendraceae; genus Tetraselmis; species Tetraselmis chui. The sequence continues at coordinate 662 of JAPMLY010000684.1, forward strand.
TCCCCCGGTGATTTACGTTGTTAAGGGGCCGCCTATACGAGCAGTGTGCTGTTGCGATAACCCGGGGCACACTGCCTGAGGCAGCCTGTCGATAACCGGGTACCGACTAGGGGAGGGGGAACGGATAGTGCCCAGGGATCGGCTATCCTCAAAAGATGGTGGGTACGGGAATATTTAACCAAAAACCCCCCGTACCGGGTTTTTCCGGCGGCGGATGATCCTCCCGACCTCCGCCGTAAGACCGTGCCGCTCCTCCGGCTGCGATTCGCCTCCGTCCTGCGTGTCTTCGGGCCTCTCCCCCAAGGGAAACCAGAAGGTTACGCAGGGCTGGCGGCTGCTAGCGAGCGCCGTGCCCTAGCGCTGCTTCCCAGCTGTCCGCCGCCAGCTCCAACACCCTCGTCCCACCGCTGATCCGTCCGTACCCCTCTTCGCCAAAAAATATTTCGCAAACGCCGCCCCCGCCCCATCGTCGGGAGAGTATCTGCGAGTATTTAGTCGCGGAAAAAACATATCGGACTGGCCGAGCGGGAGATCCCTGTGCCGGTGTACGGATATTATGTTTTCCAAAACCCTCCGTACATGGCTTCCCGACAGCTGCTGATCCCGCGGATCGCAGCTGTCGGTACCTCGTTCAGCCCCCTACCGTGCCAGGCATGGCACGGCTATGGGGTTACCAGCGCCCACCGCGTGGAGGTAGAGGTAGGTGCCGACGGGCCTGCGAGCGCACCCCCCTGCGGGGCCGCCGCCGCTGCGCCGCCGGCGGGCGGCCACGACCCAAGATGAGCCCCCACCTTCCACACCGGAGTCGGAGCGAGTCCGGGGGGGCCGTGGTAATGTCGTGAACAAGAACTAAGTCGCATGATGGCCACTTAGCGACGTCCATTCTTTTCCGGTGCGCCGGTAAAGCGCACGCCTAATACGCGAAAGGTCGCGGGTTCGAAACCCGGTGAGTCCGATCTTGGTATGCATGCGTGTGACGGCCCAAGATGAATCCTTCACCTTCACATTGGTTTCGGAGCCGGACTGCGGTCCGGGGAGAGTCCGGGGGGGGGGGGGCGTGGTAATGTCGTGATTATAACTTGGTGGTGAGAAGCCACTAAGAGACACCCATACTTTTCCCGTGTGCCGTTAAGGCGCACGCCTAATACGCGAAAGGTCGCGGGTTCGAAACCCGGCGAGTCCGATCTTGGTAGTTAGGCGTGTCACGGCCCAAGACGAGCCACCACCTTCCACACCGGAGTCGGACCGAAATAAGCGGTGATGGCTATCACTTGAGCTGCTAGCCGTGGGTGTAATCTTTCGCATCCCCTTTTAGAAGGAGCATTGCCATGCCTAGCCGTGGCGCTTATGGAGTTTAGCCCCTCTCTAGTCGCGTCGGACTGGGAAAAGGTTGCTAGCACAGCTATTGTAGCTTTTAATTGTGCGCTCGCTTATGATTGCTCTCAAAAAATGGTTGTTTCCAAATTTGGCATGGGTTGTGTTGAAGCATGTGCAAAATGGGATTTCCTTGGTCAATGTGTGCCGGACAAATTGGCAAAAAAGCGGGATTTGGGATACATTTCTCCGGATGGACAGCCCAGGCAGTTGCCATAATACGTCGAACATGTCGTGACGGTCATGATGCATGTCCTACTTAGAGAGGACATTGTACCTTGTGCCTCATTGCTTCCGCAACCTTGGCCGCAAGGCAACCCTACCCTATCCGTCATGCATCGATGGTTACGCACCGGAGTTGGTATGGCGGATATCGGGCTGTCAAAATGCCCGGCATGCGGAAGCTATGGTTGTGGTGCTGAACCAACTAGCCACTGAGGCTGATATGTGTTCTCGAGGTGAGCATGTCTTGTTACGAGACCCAGATGGGAACAGCCTCCACCATATTTTACTTCAACAGTTTAAACATCAAGGGTGGGAATCTGAAGACGTGCCACCGAGAGAGGACCACTTAGATGTTGATGATAGGTGGCTCACGACCAAGGAAAAGCTCCGCGATCGTGCCCCTGTTGTAGAATTGGCGTTGATATTAAACCACTTTGATCTTGTGGTGTCAGGTGCTAGTAACATGCAAGCATTTGGTGGGAAAATCTTGGATGCATTACACGGCGTGATGGAGATGCCTCGCTTGCCCCGGCTAATGTGTCACTTTGGCGGCAACGTGGATGTTACAGCCCTCGCTTGGGCCAATCAAGAAACCCGCGCGGGTTATTATTGTTTCGTTTAGATGCAAGCTCCAGCCTTACGGAGGCCCCGCCCTTACAGCGTTTGGGCGCAATTGGCAGTGGTTCAGCTCGAGGGCGTACATCCCCATTGTACACGAGTATTTCAAGCAAGTTGTGAGTGTCCCGCTAGACGCAGCGCACAATGCGTCCACTTGGCCATGCTTCTATTTACTATTCGCCACCTTCCGAGAAAGGCAGGGCATGGTGTTTACTTCCCTGTCACATCGAGGATAAGCTGCAAGTGGAAACAGCCTGGCGCCGGCGAGACTTATGATGTCAAGACACCGCTGTCCCGCATCTCTTTCATGTTATCGTCCCGACGTAGCATCCGGCAGCATGGCCAAGCCGGCGCGCGTGTCATTGAAGCGAACAAGGAAAGCGGTGACCGGGCAATGTATAATCTATTGAGCGCCCGTCACAAAGACACGTGGTCTGCGTTGGCGTCATATGCACAATTTCAAGATGCACAAGCGAAGCTCTTTGCAAGCATAGCAGAAGTGATTGGCACTGTGTGTGTTTTGGAGGTAGCATGGGGTCAGTCTAAAGGAACCTAGTATGTGCTGCAAGTGAGGCGTGAGGCAGAATATGGGGCAGAGTTTCCAAGCATTGCATCGATGTAACATACATTCTAAGTTGCATCCTCATCGTCGCCGGCCTCCTTGCCAAAGCAAGAATCCTCGTGCAAAGGTATCCTGAAATTGCACAAGTGGCTGACCACAAAAATCATATTGCCTATCAAATGTGCATACAGTAGTGAGATTTTTTTGCGGCTAAACACTCTCCATGCATGCACCCTAGAAAAGTGGCGCTCGACGTGGATATGCAAATTCGACTGAGGCGCCCCTTATTCTCTCTCGTCCGATGTGAATTCGGCACCCCCCCGGAGTTTTTGGGAGTGGGCTACTACTCTAGCCAGCTCTTCAGTTAATGAAGCTGCCAAGGCATCAAAACCCTTGTCTGTTGGGTAACAATCCCCCTCGACCACTAAACCCATAAATCCAAAGCATTCACAAATTTCAATGTCAGAAATACGACATGGAAAGGCATCAGATGACCAAACAAAAGCCCCGAACGGTGCAATAGTGGAAAGGATCTTAGCTGTGTGGCCTTGTTTGTAGTCAGACCACACTGTGCGCGCAAGCTTCCTGCTGGATGGGGCTTGTATGCGATACCCCGTGCAGTCCAACTATATTCTAACAAGCACGCTCTCATACGCAGCCTCCCATGCATGTGAGCACTTCCCGCGCATTTCCTCCGCTCGGGGTGGTGGATAATGGTACCTACACATGCCAACGATAAGTATTTCGTAAGTTCATGATTCATCTTTTCATGGTATGTGCACTTTTGTTTTTAAACAGGGTGAAAAACCACAATTCTCACACGAACCTGAAGAAGTGTGCCATGAAGTTCACCCATGTAGGGAAGGCTCTAGCCAAGCCCCCATAGGATACACCGGCCCATGTCGAAAGTGAACTGAGTGATGACCCATTGCGGAGCTTCGCGAGTGCCAAAACTAAAGCGTCTTGCGGCTTAATCACCTGGTCGAGGTGTCCTCCGCTCCGCCTTTGAGAGGTTCCGCTCCGTTCAGCCTGCATCCGCGCCGATGATTGCCTCCAATTCCACAATTTAAGTGCTTCCGATTGCCCGTTCCAATTCAGCAAATTCTAGAGGTCTATAAGGACCTCGTCGGATCACATGCCAGTAAGCTCCGTGATGCGATGGCGCCAGCTCCTGTCCGCCGAGGACACCGAATGCCACGAAGCCTAGCGCCGCCGAGCGTGGCCGCCTCTTCTGCGAGCTCTGCTGCCACGCGTTGATTCTCCGCTTGGGCTTTCAACAAACAAGCTTCGAGGCTAGCGTTTTGCTTTCAAGCTCATTTACACGAAGGTTCGCTGCACGGAGTCCAAGTTTCGCCTCCTCTTCTTGCGCTGAAGCTGTGGCAACGGAAAATGTGTGGTGTTGTAGTTGGCGGTGTAGTCTCTCTATCTCCTCTTTCTTAGCACCCATCTCTAAAACAATTGCCCTCCTAGACCGCCTCGACCTCAGCACGGGTGCGTCTACGCGGAACAGCGATGGCAATGTTGTAGACTCCTGTCATAGACTGTCGAGATGCAAGTTTAAGGGGGCGGTTAGAAGAGGGGCGGATAAGCCCCTCCGTTGCCGGGGCCGCATGCACAACCGGGACGCCGACACAACCCATCTCCACCCGACTAGCCATCACAACCTCTTTGCACAAAGGCACCGCCGAAGCTTTAATGCTTGGCTATCCATACAAGGTAAAATTATCTGATGCCGCAAAGTGCGACGTGTGCACGCGATACCGTTTTGGCGCGCCAAGTATCTGTTGAATGCGCGACTCGGGCGCATCGCGCAAAAGATGCCGCCGCAACAATTTACGTAGGTTATCCCCGAAAACGCTACACCGAACATCAAAGCCTTTCATAGATAGCCCGCACCACTTGAAGTTGCAGACACATTGAGTTCCACCACGTGTTGCAATTGTTGCAATCACTTTTGGTGAGGACATGTTGGCGGTGGATACGCATCAGTGCAGCAAGCATCACCACTTGACGCCGAAGCTTGTGACGCTCTCTTCACGACGCATGTTTTCTACGCAAGCCATGCTCACGTGCTCTTCACACTAGCAAGTTTTGGCTCGAAAAGCAAACGAACGTCACTCGACATGGTGATGACGTTACCAAGCTCGCGTACCCAAAACCGGTGCAACCGCAAAACTGATGAGCGCGACCTCCGATTTGCACAAGTTTTTATGTACGTGAATAAAGTACTCCATGTTATTATGGATCTTCTCCACATGAACATTTGCATGGGAAAAGGGGGGACCAAAAGAGCATTTTTTACCCTAGAGTGACAAGTGGGTGATGGAATCCAAAGCGCGGGAAAGGACAAATACATTGTGCATAAATTCTATACATTGTGCACAAATCTCGAAAGATGGATTACAAGAAGAAGAACATGGGCACGGACAGGGAAAGGGAATGGATTACATGAAGAACAACATGAGTACGGACAGAGAAAAGGGAGGGGAAATAAAAGGGCAAGGGTGACAAGAGGATCACGGAATCCATAGCAACAAAAGGAAGCTAGAAGGAATCCTTTCCCTCTTGCATGAGGAAAATTGATTACAAGAGAAATAACATGAGCACGGATAGGGAAAATGGGAGGAGAAACAAAAGGGCAAGAGTGACAAGGGGATCATGATTCGCTTTTATATGGTATGATTTCTGAGTTTTTCCTCAAGAAAAAAATTAATTTTATGACATATGCATAAATGTGGAAACTTTCTCTCTCTCTCTCTCTCTCTCTCTCTCTCTCTCTCTCTCTCTCCCTTGATGGCTTACCCTCGCTCGTACCCCTTACGGCGTTTGCTACGGACATCTTTCCAAAGCTACAAGCGGACATCAGTGAGCGCGTCAACTTGTTTCGCTTTGCGAAGCTCGCTCCCATGTTTTCCAACCGCGCTCGGCCGGAGTCTAGGCGTTTTGTATCTCGTCTCGGCCACGGCGCCCTTGCGTTTTTGGCTTCGGACCCGCCTACTTCCGGTCGCTTGGGCGAGCTCTGTGACAAGTTCCCTGAGCACTACGACGCAGTTTTCCGCGTCGCGGTCTGTCGCATCTTCGGCCTACCCTCATCCCGAATCCTCTCTACTCTACGCTCCCCCACTGCTTGTGCTTCTTGCCATCTCTCGGTTCAAGCTATGCGGGGTGCGTTCTCGTCGGCGGGTGTAGACATGTCGGACGATGCGTGGGCCACTGCTTTCGCGGACCATTTGGGTAGATGCGGCGGAGATGCTTCGGTCCACACCGCTCACTCTTGGTTAGTGACGGCCCTTGCGGAAATTATCTCCGAGGTTCGCGGCGCACTCGGGGTTGGCGTCGAGGTTCTCACAGATCCCACGATGTTAGTTCAACTCCCCAACGGCAACGACGGTCTCCCCGCGGATGTGGGTGTCTTGCACTATCACGGCATCCGAGGCTCAAAACTTGCCCTTGATGCCGTGGTTTCCGGTTTGTTCGGCGTTTCTAGCCCCCCGTCACCCGAAGTCGCTCTTCGCCGTGCTGAGAAGACCAAGTTCGAGAAGTACTCCGAAGGGGTGAGGAGTCGGCCCGACATCGGTTTCATTCCCTTTGCTGTCACGGAATTTGGTACTCTCGGCGGCCACGCCACGGCTTTCTTGACGGAGCTAGCCAAGCAGGCAGCCGCATCTAAAGGGATGCATGTGGGCAAGTTATTGGCCTCCTGGCGTCGAAAGGTCTCTCTCGCCGTCCATGTTGCTCACGCGGACAACGTCTTGCGCGGTTTGTCCGCCGCTGCGGACGGCGTCGAGGCCGCTTCTTCCTCGGCCGGGATGCCTTCTCCTGCCACGGCGCTCTTCACCCGCGCCATGGGCCGCAAGCGTCCTCGTGTTTCCTCGATCGGCGCGTGAGGCGCCGCTTGTCGCCTCCACGTGCTGCATTCTCGGCGCAGCCTAGGAGTTTCCTTAGTTCAATCTGCTAGGTTTGTGCACAATGTAGTGCTGTCCTTTGCCGTGCTTTGGATTCCGTGATCCTCTTGTCACTCTTGCCCTTTTGTTTCCCCTCCCACTTTCCCTGTCCGTGCTCATCTCTCTCCCATGGCTTCGTCCAGAAAAGTGAAAACTTTTCCAAGACGAAAGGGACGAGTTTTCAAAAAAAAAAAAAACGAAAGGGACGAGTGCAGGTACATGTAGGACAATATTATAAATAGTAAAGTTTGGTTTATTTGCTTACAATAGGAACTGTCCGTGCCATCTTGTTCTTCTTGTAATCAATTCAAGAATCTTAAGTTTACGTACATTATTGTGGCCAAATCTAGCAGATGAAACACAGAACACCAGAAACTCCGGGGGACCGCTGAAAAACACAGCGCTGAAAAAGCAGTGGAATCCTCCAAGCAAAGGGAAAGAAGGAGGAAAGAGCCCCACAGGCTTGAGCCCGAGGAATAGGAAGGCACGCCACAGCATTGGCACTGCCCTCGTGTAAAACTTGTCCACGGAAAAGTCCTCCTTCTCGGTTAGAGGAGTGTAGCCGGAAACTTCGAGATACACACTTCGAACATACACCGACGCAGGGCAGCGCGGCTCAGCTACTAGCACCTCCGTCTAACATCTCCAGCGAAGCCTCGGAAATACAGTTTCATCTGTACTAGCGAATACACAAGAGTGAGAGGAGAGTGAGTCCCACAGCGATAACAATGGAAGGACAGCGTGCGGCGATGAGACCGCTGACAACCGAGGAAGTAGTTTGTGTGAAAAACATACTGCGGACCTCCTCTTTGAAGCGGATACAGTCGGCGATGCGCGCGCACCAGGGCTGTGTCATGGTGCAGCAGGCGGCGTGTGGAGTGATCTTCAAACTCACGGGGCTCGACTTTCCGGAAAACACGGCTGAAGCGGGGCGGTTGCGGCTGCTGGTGGAGATACAGGCGGCGATGCGCACCCACGTTGGCACGGAGGCCCTTCAGCGAATGGCTTCCCAGGCCATAGCACAAGTCACCGTCGACAACGAGCAGAACCGGAACGAGGCTGGGCGACTGGGGCTCCTGAAGGACGTGAGGACTGCGATGCGCGCCCACGTGGGGTCGACGGATGTACAGGAGGAGGCGTGCATGGCTGTTGGGGGCATGTTGCTGGAGCACCCTCGCAACGCGGAGGAGGCGAGGCGGTTGGGGCTGGTGGCCGATGTGCAGGCAGCGATGCGCACCTACCTTGATATACCTGCAGTGCAGAAGGCGGCTTGTGTTGCATTGCGGCATATTGCTGCGTTTGGCGCTGCCAGCAAGCTCGAAGTGGCTCGGAGGGGACTGCTGGCGGACATTAAGAAGGCGCTGCGCACACACACCGCGTCGTGGGAGGTGCATTACGCGGCGTGCGCGGCCATCAGCACCGCTACCGCCGGTTTCAGTGACCTCCAGGCCCAGGCCGGGAGGCTGGGTTTGTTGACAGACATGCAGGTAGCTATGCGAGCGCACGTTAGGGTGAATGCAGTGCAGGCAGCAGCCTGCGCGGCCGTGAGGTACGCTGTCGCCGGCAACAAGGCCAATCAAGTTGAGGCGGGGCGGTTGGGGCTGTTGGGAGAGCTACAGGTTGCCATGCGCGCGCACTCGGGCTCAATGCCAATCCAGCACGCGGCATGTGCGTCCGTATGCGAGATTACCGCCGACAACGATCGCAACTTGGATGACGCGGTGCGGCTCGGGCTGTTGGTCGAAGTGAAGGCAGCTATGAGCCACCACAGGGGGGAAATAGAGATACAGCACCTTGGATGCAGGGCCATCAGGCTCGTTACAGGCCATTGTGAGGAAGACCAGAGTGAGGCGAGGCGGTTGGGGCTGCTGGCGGAAGTGCAAGCCGTTATGCGCGCCTATCCGCGGTCGGCGGAAGTACAGCTAGAGTCGTGCGGGGCCCTCTGCCACATTTGCACAGTTGACAGCATGAAGATTGAAGCGGGGCGGCTGGGGCTGCTGGCAGATTTGCAGACAGCCATGCGATGCCGCCCAGATTTAGATTTTCTGCAGCATTTTGCATGTGCCGCGATCTCCAACATCGCAAGCGAAAATCATGCAAACACAGTTGAAGCGGGCCGGTTGGGGCTGCTGGCAGATATAGGATCGGCAATGCGCGCCCACTTTGGCTCAGTCAGCGTGCAGGGGGCGGCGTTAGGGGCTCTCCGCAGTGTCATTCTTTCGAATTCCAGCAATCAGGCCGAGGCATGGCGGTTGGGGCTGCTCGTTGACGTGCAAGCCGTGATGGGCGCGTATCTTATCGCCGAGAATGTGCAGGAGGAAGCTTGTTCAGCCGTGTCATGCCTCGCGTCCTATAACGACACAAGCCGGGCTGAGGCGGTGCGGTTGGGGCTACTGGCGAATGTGCGAGCGGCAATGCATACCCATTCAGACTCAGACTACGTGCAGGAAAAGGCTTGCGAAGCAATCGGTAAGCTCTCCGTGAACGCAGATAGAAAGGCTGAGGCAGAGCTGTTGGCGGTGCTTGCCGACGTGCGGACCGCCATGCGCGGTCACGTAGGGTCGGAATACGTGCAAGGGGCAGCATGTGAGGCCATTTGGATTCTTGTTTTCGACAACGACCGCCTTCGGATCAAAGCGGGTCGTTTGGGGCTGCTTGAAGACGTGCGAGCGGCAATGCGTGCCCACCCGAGCTCGTGGCAGGTGCATGAGGTGGCATGTGGGGCTATCTGCAACCTTACTGTCAACAACGGGAAAAACTGTGCCGAGGCAAGACGTTTGGGGATGATAAGTGAGGTCCGGCGGGCGATGCACAGCCACAAAATGACAATGGACGTGCAGATCTGTGGTGCGATGGCGCTTCGTGCCATGTGTAGTAGAGTTGATAGCCAAAAGAAGGTTCTCTGCGGCGATGCTCGGCCACCCGCGACAAGCCTTAAGTAGCGATAAAGTCAAGACGGTCTACACTTTTTGTGCCGGTCTATGCCTTTTCTAGCCCGTACTGCCGTTTCTCTTTATTTGCGCTAGTCACGGTTACAAATAACTAAGCCGCGAACGCAGTCTGTCGAGCCACGTTGGTGGGGACATGTAGGTGTATGAGCCGCAACTTATAATCCGGGTTGGCGTGGCATTGTGATTGAAGTTTAGGAACCGTAGTTGGAGAATTCTGCAGTGGACTCAGTGTCAGTGGAGTCCAACCTCCAACCTCATAAGCGGTGATTGCCATGTGGAATACGCAAGGGTGACTGCAAGTGGAAGTGTTCAAGCAAATAATTCCATTATCCACGGACATGAGCGCTACCGAGAACGGCCACTGCGCCTCGAAAAGGGGCTAACCCCCGGTCGAAAACCCTATCCCTAAGACCTAGATGGCAGCCGTGAAATCGGCACTATTGTTCAAAAAATAATTCCAGTTTCACTCTTTCAAACATCGACTATGCTATCAGTCATAGAGGGCGGAAAAACACCATTAAAATATGAAAAGTAATAATGTCGGCAATCTCCACGATGCGCAGCCCTGCTCTCAGTGCTCGATGGCGGTGATGAGCCCAAGGTCAGTAACACCAAACGGCTCCTCATTACTGGGTGATTTTTGTCATAAAGAAATCATACCCTTCCGGGCTCCGGTTGCACTCGAGTGGCAATCTTTGCATGCTTCAAAAATTCTACACCAACTGTGGCAGTTTACTAGAGAGCAGAATGCGTAATTGTGGCAGTTTGCATGTCTAGAGCTAATTGCTGAGACAAACATGTTAATGATCTTGCTTGATGCTACTGCATGTGGAAGTGCAAATGGAGAGAGATTGAAGATGTCTGACTGTTAGTGTGTAACGGTAGACTGTAATTAAACAGCAGAGGGATTGTTTACAGGTTCTGTCACCTCCTCCATTGCACTATGATTAAAAAGCTCCAACCTAGCTAGCTTGCCCTTTTCTCGTGTGGTCCTCGTGCCAGGCGCCAGGGCTCTTGTAACGGCTTGAAATTGGAAATTGTTTACAACATGTGCCGGCAAACTTGACCGACTGCTGTCTCTCGGGCCACTCTACTTCGCCATACAGGACTTATTAGCAAGTTGGGCCCGGGTCTCTTCGACCATGTACATTTCTTATCGACACACCTATCTGCAATGTGTGTCGACGTTCCTCGGGAGTTAAAAAAACTGTAAGAAACCGCAGTAATTGCCACAGTCCCCCCGCCTAAGCAGTAACAGCGTAATAATTTTGTAATCAAGAAAACAGATCTACAAATAAATCCACTTGTCGAGAAATGCAAAACTAAACTGCTGCTCGACCTTCACGATGCACGGCCCGCTCCCACCGAACCGGGGTGTCGACCGGCCTAGGCCGGTCGGCGTTCGGGAGGGACGACGGGCCAGCCTAATCTAGCTCCCGCGTGACTTCGGTCTTGCCGAAGGTAGGAGGGGAAAGGCTGGCGAAAAACCCCTCCTCTCGCGGTCGCTCGTCGATCCCGCCGCTCCATCCCGTAAACCCCGCCCCAAGGTCTTGCCGCGTCCACCGACGCGGCGGTCCTCCTTGTCGAGGTCCCCCGTCACCTCGAGGACAGGTGGGGGGGGGCCGAGACACACAGACATAGAAAAAACTAGCGCTCCCGCCTCCGCGCCTTAATTTCCCCCGCTCATTTCCCGGGTTTTTTCTCTGTCTGGTACCCGGGTACCTATCGGTTTTCCGGCATGTGGCCGTACCCTCCCCCCTCTGATCGCGCGTCCACCGAGCAGCCTTTTCTTGAGCGGGGGCCTCCGCGCTCACCCGGGCCCACGCCCAAGGAATCCTAGGATTATGAAGGTCTGTCGGGGTAGTGGGTGTCGAAGAGGGGGGGGGGGCAGGTCACCGTAGCCGGATCCGGCGGGCCGCGGGCGCCCGGAATTAAACAAAACCCTCCGTGCCGGGTTTTCCGGCGACGCCGACCCAAAGGGTCGTCGCCGCCAGATCGTGTCGCTCCTCCCGTCGCGACCGTCCTCCTTGCCGTCCCAGCTAACTCCTCCCCCCGGGAGATGTCGCTGGACGACGTAGCGGCTCGCTAGTGAGCGCCCTACCTTGGTGCTGCTCCCCAACTAGCTCGACGCCGGGTACGGACATTGTTTTAGTATCCGAAAAAAGCCCCCCGTACAAGGCTTTCCGGCGGCGGCTGATCCTGAGGATCGCCGCCGCCTCCTATAGCCGCTCCTCCGTCTGCGACTAGCCACCGGCATGTGCCATGTCTTGCCTCACCCCTCGGCAAGGTTCGACTGGCACATGGTTGGTCGACGGCTAGCGAGCGCCCTTTGCTGGCGCTGCTTCCCGGCTGGCCACCACCAGCTCCAACACCCGCATGTCACCGCTGATCCGGCCGTACCCTCCTCGCAATCAAACGCTGCCGTAGTACAGGCCCCACCCCTCAAAGTAAGGTTGTATTCAGGAGTATATGTACGCGAAAAAACATATCGGACGGGCCGAGCGGGAGATCTTGGCGCCGGTATTGCACAGAAAATATTTTGTCAAAAGCCCTTTGTACATGGCTTTCTCCACAGCTGCTGATCCCGCGGATCGAGCTGTCGGCCCTCTTAGCCCCCTACCGTGCCAGGCCTAGCACGGCTACGGGGTTTCCAGCGCCCACCACGGGGAGGTGAGGGGATGCCGACGGGCCTGCGAGCGCACCCCCCTCCGGGGCCGCCGCCGCTGCGCCACCGGCGGGCGCCGTAACGGCTTGAATCATACTAGCGACGCAACTAGTATAGCTCGAAAAATTAGAGCAACGCGTCGGGCCGCTAGTTAACCTTACTGTACGCACATGTACATACTCGGAGGTACTATTCGTAAAGTACATATCGTTGCCTCGAGCTAAATTGCTATGGGACGTAACCGTGTTGTACGTCCGTCCATGGAAAAGTAGGGTTCGATTAGCGACGAGTACGAGTACGAGTCACACAATGCACTATTACATGACAATACTCGTCACACTCGTACCCTCCCCCTCTTGATAGATGAATGAGGCTGACCGGGAGGCTAATGTGCACGGTGCTCTTGGCACCTTTACTAAAGCAGTTATTGGGATTCAACAATGCGCGCTAGGTGAACGTGCATGAGGTCGTGGTACGACTGAGTTTGGGCAAACGTGTGCCACTGCTTCGTCTCCAAAAAGGCGTATAACGCCGTTGTACGGTGTACTTCGTTCAACCGGTGCCATACAAGTGGGATGTCGTCATCGCTGAAGTGCGTCATAGAGAGCAATTATTTCTCTCGTCGTCTAGGTAACGACTTGATGCACACAACATAGATGTGAGAAACTTCAAATTCGTCATCGTCACTTTCTAGGGTAGTCACCGGGACGGCATGCCGAAGAAAAGTTGTAGAGCACGGTCGTAGCTTGTTGACGTGAAACACCGGATGTAAGCGAATTGTCGCTCGCAACTGAAATATGTCAATGTGCTTTCTAATCTGCACCTCGAATGTTTAAGGTCATAGTTGTCGATCGCGTAACTTCCGGTTAGGTTGTCCTCGCAAGAAGGCATTATGGGTAACGATTGTCACCTTGTCTCCTCGAACGAAGTGAGGGGCTGTCGATGGTTCTAAACGAGCTTGCATCTCATCCTTGTGGACATGTAACACCGAGCCTACCAAAGTGTGTAGCTCCTTTAGTAATCTCAGCCGCATAGTCGCGTCTTACGAAACATGGATCGAAGGCCGCATGTTGACCAACATATCACTTGGCTCCTTAGGTGAAAAGCCTAAGTTCGCTTTGGAGAGTGTGTGCTCAACTCCGAGCCCACGAGAAGCGTTGTACGCCAATTCCATTTGAGGCAACTTGTTTGTCCAGTTCGAGCCATCGTATCAACAGAAACAACGCATGAGGTGTTGTAATGTGTCATCCACACATTCCGTTAGGCCATCCGTCTCCATATATCGACATGAAGACATGTTGAGTCGAGTTCCAAGGCGTCTCCAAAGCGTCTGCTAGAAGCCACTAACGAATTTTGGGTCACGGTAACGGACAAGCACTCGGGGCAGTCCGCGTATTCGGTAGACACGTAAAAACAAACTAGCATTTCCCTCTTTTGTTACACACACCCATACCCCCTCTCACACACCACCAAACACGGTGCCCTCCTCGCCTATGCCGCCTCCGACGAAGCGGATTTCTCGCTCCACGCCAAACACACCTCAGTCACCCACATCCAATTCGCACACAAAGAAGAGCTAATGTGTGGAGCCCACAACACCCGCCTACTCGCGTACAACCCCTCCCTCCGCTGCCCCATGTACGGAGAGTTCACCGGCAACGGCCACATGGTGGGCAACTGCCCCTCGATGTCATGCCAGTGACATGACCGTCATATAAGCGCCCTATAGCTGCTCCTCTCCCTATTGGAACGCCACAACTGCGGCAGATGGGAGACTATCTCCGCGGACTTCGGTAATAAGCCCATCAAATATTTTACCTCCCCCACTACTATCAATACCCCCATGGACTGCCACCCGCCTCCATGCTATAACATGCCCTCCCGACTCGTTGTTGTTGTCGAAGGCCTATCCCCCGATTCCCTCATCTCATGCCCCGCTGCCCTCCCCGAAGAGCTTCTTCTTCCCTCGCCTAGACCCCCGCGAAACCTGACTTCATCCGCCTCCTCGAACCCAAATTCATAGGACACTCGAACAACAATCACCGTTCCTCCTCTACTTGGAAGATTCGAATCGAGGAATGGTAATACTGCACCGATACTAACCTCTCGCACACCGCACAGCTCATTCACGACAAAGCACCCCCTTGGCCAACGCTCTCCGCGCTCACTGGCCAAGTAATGACATCGGCATCCGCCCCATCGTCATGTGTCGCACAGGCACCCCACACACATCCACCACCACTAGCCTCACCTCCCTCCTCACACTCCGCACCAACCCCCGAGATAAACTTATCCCTAAAGCACGCCTCGACACTACCGCATCCTATCACAACTCCATATTCATAATGTTCAATGGCTACATCACCTCCCACTCATCTACCGCATAGAATCCCGCACAACCACACACCGCTCCTCACCATGCTACCGCCGCACCCATTGCCGCTGCACTACCACTATCGCCAAGTATCGCACAGCTCCCCGGAGGGGGAGTACAACTCCCCAAATCACTATGGAGAGGTAGGCCCCGGCTTGTAAGCTCCCACGTTGGCGGAGCTAGGAGGACCTATATACACCAGCCGGTTTCACCCGGTACATGTCGTAACCAATTTCAATTTATTTGTTAAGCTCTTTGTGCACGGCAGAAAATGGGCCATTCGAGTCAAATGGTCCACTACAATCAACATATTGTCAAAGCTATTGCTCACATGTAAGTGTGATAAGTGATCAAGTCCCACTATGTGCCACGGTCTAGGTTGTGGCGGTTAGCCTCCTCAAGCTAAACGCTAGCACAAATCAGTTCTAATCTGTCTAGTTCTGTCGTTGCAAGATGACAAAAGATGTTGTTGAGAGATTATGTTGAGAGGATATTTCACTGCTTGTACTTTAGCAAGATATATTGTAAGTGAAAAAAGGAATTGTTAAATGGTTATGTCACCTCCCTCTACTGCATTGGGCTTAAATAGCTTTCTGCCCAGATAGCTTACGCCTGCTTGCTTCGCTTACGTGTTAGGCGTTAGGGTTATCTAACCGTCGTCATCTGTCCGGAGACGCGGCTCGTCTAGCATTGAGAATCACGACGCGGCTCCTTCTGCATCGGAGAACTCGCTTAGGCGCGTCATCTGGCTAGTTAGATTCACTGTGCGTACATGTACGCACCGGGAGGTACTGGTCGTACAATATGCATTAGTACCCTTATGAATACTGCAGTAGCGACGTACCCACGTTTGTATGTCCGTCCGATGGAAAAGCACGAATTGGAATTAGTAACGAGTACATGTACAATGTCATGCAATGTACTGTTGCATGACTGTACTCGTCACAAGGTGGAACATGCAAAGGGCAAAGAGTAGCAGCCATGCATGGATGGATCTTAGCTCGTCGACACACGACGCAGCGCTCACAAACGTCTTTCACATCTTGGCGTAGTCAATTGAAATTGAAATTGAAATTGAAATTGTTTACAACAATACCAGTATAAACCGGCTGCTGTCTCTGGGCCCCCCCTTTTGCTATGCCATACAGGACTTAGTAGACTGAGGTAGACCGTAAACCACTAATCCCAACCTCTCCAATGGCAGTAACAGCTAACAATTTTGTAATCAAGAAAAATAGATCTAAAAATAAATCCACTTGTCGAGAAATGCAAAACTAAACTGCTGCTCGACCTTCACGATGCACGGCCCGCTCCCGCCGAACCGGGGTGTCGACCGGCCTAGGCCGGTCGGCGTTCGGGAGGGACGACGGGCCAGCCTAATCTAGCTCCCGCGTGACTTCGGTCTTGCCGAAGGTAGGAGGGGAAAGGCTGGCAAAAAACCCCTCCTCGCGCGGTCGCTCGTCGATCCCGCCGCTCCATCCCGTAAACCCCGCCCCAAGGTCTTGCCGCGTCCACCGACGCGGCGGTCCTCCTTGTCGAGGTCCCCCACCACCTCGAGGACAGGTGGGAGGGACCGAGACACACAGACATAGAAAAAACTAGCGCTCCTGCCTCCGCGCCTGAATTTCCCCCGCTCATTTCCCCGGTTTTTTCTCTGTCTGGTACCCGGGTACCTGTCGGTTTTCCGGCATGTGGCCGTACCCTCCCCCCTCTGATCGCGCGTCCACCGAGCAGCCTTTTCTTGAGCGGGGGCCTCCGCGCTCACCCGGGCCCACGCTCAAGGACTCCTAGGAGTATGAAGGTCTGTCGGGGTAGTGGGTGTCGAAGAGGGGGGGGGGAAGGTCACCGTAGCCGGATCCGGCGGGCCGCGGGCGCCCGGAATTAAACAAAACCCTCCGTGCCGGGTTTTCCGGCGGCGCCGACCCAAAGGGTCGTCGTCGCCAGATCGTGTCGCTCCTTCCGTCGCGACCGTCCTCCTTGCCGTCCCAGCTGACTCCTCCCCCCGGGAGATGACGCTGGACGACGTAGCGGCGCGCTAGTGAGCGCCCTACCCTGGTGCTGCTCCCCAACTAGCGCGATGCCGGGTACGGACATTATTTTCAGTATCCAAAAAAGCCCTCCGTACAAGGCTTTCCGGCGGCGGCTGATCCTAAGGATCGCCGCCGCCTCCTGTAGCCGCTCCTCCGTCTGCGACTAGCCACCGTCCTGTGTCATGTCTTGCCTCACCCCTCGGCAAGGTTCGACCGGCACAGGGCTGGTCGACAGCTAGCGAGCGCCCTTTCCTGGCGCTGCTTCCCGGCTGGCCACCACCAGCTCCAACACCCGCCTCCCACCGCTGATCCGGCCGTACCCTCCTCGCCATCAAACGCTGCCGTAGTACAGGTCCCACTCCTAAAAGTAAGGCTGTATCTAGGAGTATCTGTACGCAAAAAACATATCGGACGGGCCGAGCGGGAGATCTTGGCGCCGGTAGTGTACAGAAATTATTTTTTCAAAAGCCCTCTGTACAGGGCTTCCCCGACAGCTGCAGATCCCACGGATCGAGCTGTCGGCCCTCTTAGCCCCCTACCGTGCCATGCCTGGCACGGCTACGGGGTTTCCAGCGCCCACCACGGGGAGGTGAGGGGATGCCGACGGGCCTGCGAGCGCACCCCCCTCCGGGGCCGCCGCCGTGGCGTAGTCATTTCCACCAAAATCTTTCGAGCGCTTAGCAAAAGTGCGGGCTACTACTTTGTGACTAGCTAACTAATTGTCGTGTAGCTCGGAGATCTATCTCAGTCGGAGCTCAGAGCTTCGCGGGACACAAGAGCGATCAAGACGCCAAAAGTTCCTAGCTCTAACTTCTATCCGGCTGTCTTTCGTCGCGTCACACTCGTCCCCATAAAACGAGTCTTGGGAGTACCCTCGCGAAAAAGATAAACAAACGCGTGGCTCAAACGCAACGCGTTGACAGTCATTAAGTTTAACTGCGCGTCCTTTAATAGTGGCTGGGACTTCCGTCGTAATTTCGCATCTGACGGAACTCGCCATCCAAAAACAATGGAACTGAGGCATGAGGTACGAAGTATGGGCTCCGACTTAACGGATCAACGTCGATCATGGCTCCCTTGCGGTACGTAAATGTCATCGTGCCTACAAACGGCTGCGAGTCCCGCGGGTAACGAGCTTGTCGAAAATGAAAGTTAATATGTTTTACAACAATACTAGCAATGCGACGCGGACACGGATGCGAATTTCTTTTTCCCACCGACACAGACATTGGCATGCTCATGGTCCCCACAGGAGTGGGTGAGCTAACACCGTCGCGCAACGGACTTTACCTCCTGCGCCACAAGCAGACGCCGGCGGATCGCACCCCCGCGGATAACTCCTTTTTTGTAGACAATAGCGTTGCTCTCACAGCCCAGTGTGATCTTGCACTGTTGCACCGCCGGTTCGGTCACCTTAGCATGCAAAGCCTTTAGGCACATCATGCGCACGGTGTTCCGTCAACCCCGGCTTTACATGTCTTTGTAACAACTGTCTCTTGCGATTCTTGAGTGTTGCACAAGGCAACCGTTGGCCCCCGTAACATGAGTGCTTGCCCTAAACCAGCACTCCCCTCTTGAACGTCTCCTCCGACATATGGGGCCCAATGAATGTTCCCTCCCCACATGATTTATGTTATTGCCTCCTTGTCGTCGACCACCATACCAACTACATGTGGGTGCGCTTCCTGAAATCCAAAGATGACACGAGCTCGGAACTTGAGTCCATCATGGACGAGATTCGCCCCTCATTCCACAAACCATGGGAGACCCCATACCCTACAGGTACACCAACCTCAAAGCTGACGCACACACCTACAGCACCAAACACACACACACACACACACACCTCTCTCGCAAACAACCAAACACGGTGCCCTCCTCGCCCGCGCCGCGGATGACGGCGCCGATTTCTCTTACCACAAAAAACACTCACAAATATCCAGTTCACACACAAACAAGAATTCATGTGGGGAGTCCACAACACCCGCCTACTCACCCATAACCCCACCCTGCGCTGCCCCCTATGTGGCCAATTCATTAGCAACGGCCACATGGCCGGTAACTGCCCCACCATGTCTGGCCTAAGACAGGACCGACACAACAGCGCGCTACAGCTCCTACTCTCCCTATTGGAGCGCCACAACGGAGGACGTTGGGAAACCATCACCGCAGACTTCGGTAACAAACCCATAAAATCCTTTGCTTCCCCCTCTCCTGCCCACACCCCTCTTGACTGTCACCCATCCCACCCTACCCACATGCCCACCCGCCTTGTTGATGCTGACGAAGGTCTCTCACCCGACTCCCTAACCTCGTGTCCCGCCATCCTCCCACCTGAGGTCCTCCCCCCCGCGCTACGACCCCCCGCACACAAACCCGACTTTATCCGCCTCCTCGAACCACGGTTCGTTGGCCACACAAACGGTCGCCGCCGTTACGCATCCATAAAAAAGATTCAGATAGGGGAATGGAAGTACTGCACGGACAACAACCTCTCCCACACAGCTAACCTCATACATGCCAAATACACACCCCTTGCAAACGCCATCCGCAGCCACTGGCCAGGCACAGTGGTTGACACCCTTCCCATCGTCATGAGCCGCACAGGTACACCGCACTCCTCCACCATCACGAGTCTCACCTCCCTCCTCACCGCCCGCACCGACCCTCCTGATAAACTCGTCTCCAAAGCACGCCTCGACACGTCTCGCATCCTAGCACATCTCCACACGCATATTGTCCAATGGCTGCATCACCTCCTACTCATATACCGCATCAAGTCCCGCACGACCTCCCGCCGCGCCTCCGCACATTGCCCCTTCGCACGACCCTAAATGCACGCAGCCCTCGCCTCTTCTTGCACACCTCCCCGGGGGGGAGTAAAACCCCCGACCCCCATTGGAGAGGTTGGATTTAGGTGGTTAACGGTCTAGCCCTGACTTGTAAGTTCCCTGTATGGCATAGTTGGGAGGGCCCAGAGACAGCAGCCGACGCATCCGGCTTTTGGTGAAAAACCGGCGCATGCGGTACATGTTGTAAACAATTTCAATTTCAATTTCAATTTTGAGATTCGCCACATGCATGCACAACACCACTCCTCCATTGGTGCATTCGCCCCATCCCTTCATTTGACTCGGACTCGGTATTTGAGGGATATGTTACACGTCAAATGTGTGCTAAATTGGGTGTTGGTGGCTACTTGACAAGGCCATACACCCTTATTCCACAAACCCTAGGGAACCCATACCCTATAGATACACCAACCTCAATGCTGGCGCTCACACCTATAGCACCAAACACACGCACACACCCCTCGCACAAACATCCAAACACGGTGCCCTCCTCGCCCGCGCCGCGGATGACGGCGCCGACTTCTCCTTCCACAAAAAACACACAACACTAACCAACATCCAATTCACCCACAAGCAAGAATTCATGTGGGGGGTCCACAACACCCGCCTTCTCGCACACAACCCCACCCTGCGCTGCCCCATGTGTGGCCAATTCACTAGCAACGGCCACATGGCCGGTAACTGCCCCACCATGTCTGGCCTAAGACATGACCGACACAACAGCGCGCTGCAACTCCTACTCTCCCTACTGGAACGCCACAACGGAGGTCGCTGGGAAACCATCACGGCGGACTTCGGTGACAAGCCCGTCAAATCATTTACACCCACACCCCTCTTGACTGTCACCCCCCCCACCCCACTCACATGCACACCCGCCTTGTTGATGCTGACGAAGGTCTCTCACCCGACTCCCTAACCTCGTGCCCCGCCATTCTCCCCCCCGAGATCCTCCCCCCCGCGCTACGACCCCCCGCACACAAACCCGACTTTATCCGCCTCCTCGAACCAGGGTTCGTCGGTCACACAAACGGTCGCCGCCGATACTCATCAATCAAAAAGATTCAGATAGGGGAATGGAAGTACTGCACGGACAACAACCTCTCCCAAACAGCTCACCTCATACGTGCCAAATACGCTCCCCTTGCAAACGCCATCCGCAGCCACTGGCCCGGCACAATGGTAGACATCCTTCCCATCGTCATGAGCCGCACGGGTACACCGCACTCTTCCACCATCTAAGCCACCACCATCTAAGCCACCACCATCTAAGCACTCTTCCACCATCGTCATAAGCCGCACGGGTACACCGCACTCTTCCATCATCGTAAGTCTCACCTCCCTACTTACCGCCCGCACAGACCCTCCTAACAAACTCATCTACAAAGCACGCCTCGACACGTCTCGCATCCTTGCACAATTCCACACGCATACTGTCCAATGGCTGCATCATCTCCTACTCATATACCGCATCAAGTCCCGCACGACCTCTCGCCGCGCCTCCACACACCGCAGCTTCGCACGCCCTTGAATGCACGCTGCCCTCACCTCGCATTGCACACTCCCCGGGGGGAGTAAATCCCCCGTACATCCCTGGAGAGGTTGGATTTAGGTGGTTAACGGTCCAGCCCTGACTTGTAAGTTCCATATATGGCATAGTTGGGAGGGCCCAAAGACAGCAACCGGCGCATACGGTATTTGGTGTAAACCGGCGCATACGGTATATGTTGTAAACAAGTTCAATATTTCAATTTCAATTTGGGTGTTGGTGTGCAATTATCTGCACCATGGCTCATCACATGTTCGGCAAGGCCAAACGCCCGTGGCGCAGTACTCGGGACAACGCGTCAGCCGTGCCTCACATCATGTCTATTCCTACTTCCATGTGGTCGTGCGTGGTCAACACTGTTGTCTACCTCCGCAACCGCACTTTCAGTTGCGCGGTAGGTCCCTCCGGTGGCGTCCCGCTGACCCTCCTCACGTCTGCGACTCCCGACGCATCCAAGTTCAGGGTCTTCGGGTGCACTGTCTTTGCCAATGTGCCCGATAAGCTCCGTCTCAAGCTGAGCGAAAAGGTATTCCGCGGCGTCATGGTCGGCGCACCACGTTCTGCGTGGGATCTTGAAAAATGCAGGAAAATGGGAGACTT
This sequence comes from Tetraselmis chui, assembly GCA_026401115.1. Taxonomy (NCBI): domain Eukaryota; kingdom Viridiplantae; phylum Chlorophyta; class Chlorodendrophyceae; order Chlorodendrales; family Chlorodendraceae; genus Tetraselmis; species Tetraselmis chui. Next base: position 22,403 of record JAPMLY010000684.1, read on the forward strand.
GGGGACGCCAAGTATTATAATCGACGTAACGCCTAGCTGTCACTTCTACACTCGACAAACATTCGTAATGTACGCCATCCGCCCCAGAAAGGGCGCCAAAGACAGATTGTTACCCGTCGGAGCATATTGTATGGGATATTCTATCAACAACTATTTACCTATTATTACCATATTATCCCGTACTAGCCTGATTATAGTACTTATTAAATGTATCTATTGCGGCTAGTGATCGTGGTCAGCGCTCTACGACTGATGTACATCAGTCTTCGCGGACAGCAGCTTCTTTTGTGTATTCGCTTCCCGTCTCTCATCTCGTATCGGAGACAAACCACTAATGACTGATCAACCGTCTCACCACTCCCAATGGATGGCCCTGCGGCAAAGTCTAAGGAAAGCTGTAGGAAGGGCGGTGCCGCTTTCCAGAGACATTGTGACACTGAGCTGGGCCAGTGAGTCGCTTGCGGAGGATCTGGATCGCTACGTAGATGCGTTCTACGAGGACGAGAACGCGTGTCCAGGCCAACCGGATTGGAATAAGTCCTACAGGCCCAGCCAGTGGAAAGACAAGACCACAACGAAATCCAGGCGCGGGGTCAAGACCAGAGTCAGGTGCTGGCAGTTTAATCTCATCAGGTGAGTAGTACGCCTACAGCCCTGCCCATCAGCAGGCGGTAACTCATTATTATCGTGTTAGAGTAAGCAAATATATTATGAATGCTCCCATGACATCCTTATAGCGGACCACCCTGAAGTGAATAGTAGCACATGCAGTGGTTGCGTTAAGACAGAATAGTGTAGATGTGCGGGATTGAATACTCCTACGTCGGTACAGGGAAGTTTCTCGGCTGGCGAGCTTCCATGACGTTTCTCATGTCGGGAGCCTCGGCTTCAAGAACATTGTGTGCGTCCCTCGTCGTCAGACCTGCGCGTGAGCATTGTCTTGCTGTCTGCTGTCTTGCTGAATGTGATTTTGCTCAGGGTCGCCTTGCTTGCTGTTGTGGTATGTCGTCTGTATCACCGTGCGATGCATATCACGACTTGTCGCGGCTATTTCTATTATATTTGCCCCCCTACTACTGCCATAATGGACTTTATTTATATCCAGCGGCTATAAATACTTATCTGCTGTTGCTGTTGATGTCGCGCCATTCTTATACCGTCTCCGGACAGTAAAAAGGAGAAAGCAGGGGCAATAGCGGTTATGCTGCCCCTTGTGACTGTGGAGCTGCACGCAACTACATATCTAGCCTCAGGGAAGACGGCTTATAGGCTGGCCGTGGTCTTCTCGACCGCTACAGTGATGTCGGCGAGGGGCGCGCACCTGGGGTTCGCTGAAAACACCCAGCCTATGCCGTCGGAAGATGTGTGGTTCTACGGTGGACGTTGGGCAATCCTTCCGCCCTACAATGATTGGGAGGTAATCATATGCTCTTTTTATCCCTTCCCGCTTTCCGTTTATGTCCGACGTCTCCTCGGTGTAGTAGTAGAAGTGGGGTTGTGTACTGGATTATTTTTCTTAATGTATGTCATCGTCGTTGTATATTTTATATCTAAGCCGCCGGCGCGACTCTTCAGGACGTTTGGGTTTTTGCGGGCGTTTGTAGGTACTTTCTCGCTTAGTGATTGCTGTGAACTGCTGCGCAGGCGTATGTAAAATACTGCATTAAAAAACTGGTGATTAGTGAGGCCTTCAATGGTTTCTTCACCAAGTCGTTGAGGAAAGTAGTGGCGTCGTGGAAAGCCCCCGACGTCCTTTTCCTGCCCGAGCGTGCACGGTATCGACGGGAACATCCGAAGCTGACTTACAGCAGGACATGTTAGTTGCCGCCACCTCACTTATGCAATTGTATTTCTCTGAAAGCCTTCCCCTTCGTAATATTGAGTTATGTTTGATGTCTCTTGTTTTTTGACGTGTACATAATTTTCTTTTCGTAGGCATTCGCGGGGCTCGCGAGGCCGCTGAGCGTCAGCAACGCGTCGCCGCTCGCAAGGAGGCTGCTGCGGTACGCCGGCAAGCAGCGACGGTGGCTATACAACGGGGTGATCCGTTGCAGGAGGAACGGGCAGAGATGGGGGGGGCTGGTGTGGAGGGAGCTACTGTTTCTGTTTCTGAAGGAGCGTACGGAGGGGCAACGAGCACGGAAGGTGAGTTGAAGGTCGCCTGCGATAGTCTTGTTCCTTACAGGAACAACATCCCCGAGGAAGAGACAGCAACGGCAGCAGGCACGGGCATGGAAAGCAGGAGAGGGGAAGGGAGTATTTTGGTGGCACTGCTTCGAGGAGCTGGGGAGTTAAGGGGCAGCAGGAGCGGAGAGCTACAGGAGCAGCTGCTTGGACAGCCTGCCGTGGCAGCAGGAATATTGGAAGCACCAGCAGCAAGCGATGGCGTGGAGCAAAAATTGCAGGGGCGCAGGTTGGAACACACCTCCAAGCGCTCTGCTGGAGGGTCAGCCGGCGAGCGGCAGCTAACAGCTCTAGGGCTGCACGAGGATGTGGCAGCCATCAAGGCTGCCAAAAAACAACATGTAGATCAGCACCGCCCGGCTGCGTCTGTCTCGAGGCGGCCGGATGAGATGCGTAGCCGAGGCGCTATGCTGTTAAGGATGGCTCTAGACCGCATGTTGCAGTGACATGCATGTATAGAACCATCATTTCTAGTTTTGGAAATAAATGTAAACATTCCTCGAACAACAAGAAAGGAACATGACTTCTAGCATTGCATCATTATTTATATTCAATAACTGTTTTGATATGATAATATATGTAGTTGTTCACGTTTTTCTGAATGTACGTGATGTTTGAACAATCAAGATAAGTCGATGTTAGTTGGATCACATGAAAACAAATTGCATGGCATGATTTTTTTTTTGCACGTGTGTGAATATACATGTTGCTTCAACAAACACGATAGCTCGACGTTAGATGGATTATATGAAACAAGCACTTTTCAGATGCAAAACAAGTAGCATGGCATGAAAATCTGGTTCGCGTCTATAAATATACATGTTGCTTTAACAAGCGCGGTAGTTCAACGATGTTATAGATATGATATACTAATACAAGTAGCTACAATCTAAAGAAGACAGTGAACATAAAAATGTTCAACTCTGCATTGCACCCCCGCATGATGCGCGCAATCTATGCATGACATTTTACACGCCATCACCCTCTCCATCCATACATCTCATGAGCCGGTTGGAGGTGATGTTCGGGCTCCAGTCGCCCTCATCATCGCTGCTCTCATTGTCATCCTCATCCTCATCTGAGTCATCTGAGTCTGAGTCTGAATTGCTGCACATGTCATCATCACCTGGAGTGTGCATTGGCACGATGCCAGTCGGCTCTTGCTCCGCCTCAAAAATGTCATCCTCCAAGCGTGACAGTCTGTTGATTAGCTCGTCGTTCAGCCCATCCAGCCTGATTAGGTGCTCGAACATGACCTGCTCAATCATGGCATCACGTTGTTCCGCTGTTGCCTTGCTGCGGCCAGCATGCAGGCGACGGGGCCTTCTCCATGTCTTTGGATACCCCTTCAAATAGAGCAGTTCCTGCCAGATCCGGACGCGACAGAACACTTGCGCGGCCACGTTGTCGACATGTCGATCGCTGCGTTTCAACGCTGCAAACCGGGTCTCCTGATGGATGGCTTCTGCAGCTTGGCTACTGAACCTATCCAATGACCCATGCAGCTTGATCAGCTCGTGACAGTGACACTGCATTATATGCATGTACACCGTCACGTGCTTCTCCGATGCCCTCATGATGAAGGTCTCCATGAACTGCTCCGCCTGCTCCCTCACCTCCTCGGCATGGGCATCACGCGAAGGCTGATCGTCGGCGCAGCCGACTGTGCCGACGAGATGATGCTAGTAGCAAAACTGACTCCACAACTGCTTGGACCACTGGTACATGACGCTGTCCTTATCGTCGAAGACTTGGCCCAACAGGGCCTCGTGATGGTCCATGAGGGTGGAGCAGAGCTCCCCGGGCCATGACTCCGCTGAAAGGGATGACCCACCCTTAGATCCTGCACGCCGCTGACCTGGTTTAGTCCCGGCATTCAGTTTGATCTTCAAGTACTCCTCAGTCCATATCAGGATCTGCAACACATCATGGCATTGGATCGCGAAACATGTATCAATAAAAAAACTTAAATAACATCAACCATGTAATTTTCATGGGAAAAAAATGTGAATACGCTGAAGCATTTATCACAGACCTTGTCAAGCTTTTCAGCATCGACATTCTGCGTCACTGTCCATTTGAAAATCTGGGGGATGACGCGCAGCTTGCAATGCAGGATGTCGAAGATGTACGACAGGATCTGGAGGCCGAGCAAGGGCTTCAGCATTGTCCCGTAATGCTTCTGGTTGACAGTCCTCCTCATCGTGACGCCGTAGTCATCCGGCCCAGGCTTAGTTTTCCCTGGGAGGGGCAGCCGGTTGGGCTCCTTGTGATCTGGTCCGATCTTCTTCTCACAGGCAGGGGAGCAATAAGATGGGCAGCCATCGTCTGCGCAACCTGACGCGCACGATGCTCCAGACTGGCAACCGCAGCTCTCAACACTGGGCTCATGTGCAGGTTTTTCAGGTGGAGTATGGGCCAGCTGGATCTGCTCTTCCAGCGTCTTGGGCGCCATTTTATCCACGGAATGTGTCCGACCAGTCTCAAAGCGCTCTGAAACCTTTAAATGGAGGAGAGCCTTTTTAACCTTGCAATAGATACAGGGGTGGGCACTAGAGCATCCATTCAGACCAATTATACCGCTCAAAAACTTGAGGTCACATGCAAATAAGGCACGCAAGGCAAAACCAAACCCCCAAATAAACGGCTGCCGAAAAACATAAATAATCATTCAGCAGCATGATGAGGGGGGATGAGCTCCCACAGGTCGTACGACTAGCTGCTGGGGTGATAGGGTGATGGGGTGTTGATGGGTCACCTAAAGCATAAAACAGACTAAAATGACATTGTGATTGTTTTGTATTTTGAATTCGAGATTACCAGCTGCGCGCAGAGCAGCTTCATACACACAACACAAAACCAAACCCCCAAATAAACGGCTGCCGAAAAACATAAATAATCATTCAGCAGCATGCTGAGGGGGGGTGAGCTCCCACAGGTCGTACGACTAGCTGCTGGGGTGATGGGGTGATGGGGTGTTGATGGGTCACCTAAAGCATAAAACAGACTAAAATGACATTGTGATTGTTTTGTATTTTGAATTCGAGATTACCAGCTGCGCGCAGAGCAGCTTCATACACACAACTACACAAAACTAAACCCCCAAATAAACGGCTGCCGAAAAACATAAATAATCATTCAGCAGCATGCTGAGGGGGGGTGAGCTCCCACAGGTCGTACGACTAGCTGCTGGGGTGATGGGGTGATGGGGTGTTGATGGGTCACCTAAAGCATAAAACAGACTAAAATGACATTGTGATTGTTTTGTTTTTTGAATTCGAGATTACCAGCTGCGCGCAGAGCAGCTTCATACACACAACTACACAAAACCAAACCCCAAATAAACGGCTGCCGAAAAACATAAATAATCATTCAGCAGCATGCTGAGGGGGGGTGAGCTCCCACAGGTCGTACGACTAGCTGCTGGGGTGATGGGGTGATGGGGTGCTGATGGGTCACCTAAAGCATAAAACAGACTAAAATGACATTGTGATTGTTTTGTTTTTTGAATTCGAGATTAACAGCTGCGCGCAGAGCAGCTTCATACACACAACACAAAACCAAACCCCCAAATAAACGGCTGCCGAAAAACATAAATAATCATTCAGCAGCATGCTGAGGGGGGGTGAGCTCCCACAGGTCGTACGACTAGCTGCTGGGGTGATGGGGTGATGGGGTGTTGATGGGTCACCTAAAGCATAAAACAGACTAAAATGACATTGTGATTGTTTTGTATTTTGAATTCGAGATTACCAGCTGCGCGCAGAGCAGCTTCATACACACAACTACACAAAACTAAACCCCCAAATAAACGGCTGCCGAAAAACATAAATAATCATTCAGCAGCATGATGAGGGGGGGTGAGCTCCCACAGGTCGTACGACTAGCTGCTGGGGTGATGGGGTGATGGGGTGCTGATGGGTCACCTAAAGCATAAAACAGACTAAAATGACATTGTGATTGTTTTGTATTTTGAATTCGAGATTAACAGCTGCGCGCAGAGCAGCTTCATACACACAACACAAAACCAAACCCCAAATAAACGGCTGCCGAAAAACATAAATAATCATTCAGCAGCATGCTGAGGGGGGATGAGCTCCCACAGGTCGTACGACTAGCTGCTGGGGTGATGGGGTGATGGGGTGCTGATGGGTCACCTAAAGCATAAAACAGACTAAAATGACATTGTGATTGTTTTGTATTTTGAATTCGAGATTAACAGCTGCGCGCAGAGCAGCTTCATACACACAACTACACAAAACTAAACCCCCAAATAAACGGCTGCCGAAAAACATAAATAATCATTCAGCAGCATGCTGAGGGGGGGTGAGCTCCCACAGGTCGTACGACTAGCTGCTGGGGTGATGGGGTGATGGGGTGCTGATGGGTCACCTAAAGCATAAAACAGACTAAAATGACATTGTGATTGTTTTGTATTTTGAATTCGAGATCAACAGCTGCGCGCAGAGCAGCTTCATACACACAACACAAAACCAAACCCCAAATAAACGGCTGCCGAAAAACATAAATAATCATTCAGCAGCATGCTGAGGGGGGATGAGCTCCCACAGGTCGTACGACTAGCTGCTGGGGTGATGGGGTGATGGGGTGCTGATGGGTCACCTAAAGCATAAAACAGACTAAAATGACATTGTGATTGTTTTGTATTTTGAATTCGAGATTAACAGCTGCGCGCAGAGCAGCTTCATACACACAACACAAAACCAAACCCCAAATAAACGGCTGCCGAAAAACATAAATAATCATTCAGCAGCATGCTGAGGGGGGATGAGCTCCCACAGGTCGTACGACTAGCTGCTGGGGTGATGGGGTGATGGGGTGTTGATGGGTCACCTAAAGCATAAAACAGACTAAAATGACATTGTGATTGTTTTGTATTTTGAATTCGAGATTAACAGCTGCGCGCAGAGCAGCTTTATACACACAACTACACAAAACCAAACCCCCAAATAAACGGCTGCCGAAAAACATAAATAATCATTCAGCAGCATGCTGAGGGGGGGTGAGCTCCCACAGGTCGTACGACTAGTTGCTGGGGTGATGGGGTGATGGGGTGCTGATGGGTCACCTAAAGCATAAAACAGACTAAGATGACATTGTGATTGTTTTGTATTTTGAATTCGAGATTAACAGCTGCGCGCAGAGCAGCTTCATACACACAACACAAAACCAAACCCCAAATAAACGGCTGCCGAAAAACATAAATAATCATTCAGCAGCATGCTGAGGGGGGATGAGCTCCCACAGGTCGTACGACTAGCTGCTGGGGTGATGGGGTGATGGGGTGTTGATGGGTCACCTAAAGCATAAAACAGACTAAAATGACATTGTGATTGTTTTGTTTTTTGAATTCGAGATTAACAGCTGCGCGCAGAGCAGCTTCATACACACAACTACACAAAACCAAACCCCAAATAAACGGCTGCCGAAAAACATAAATAATCATTCAGCAGCATGCTGAGGGGGGGTGAGCTCCCACAGGTCGTACGACTAGCTGCTGGGGTGATGGGGTGATGGGGTGCTGATGGGTCACCTAAAGCATAAAACAGACTAAAATGACATTGTGATTGTTTTGTATTTTGAATTCGAGATTAACAGCTGCGCGCAGAGCAGCTTTATACACACAACTACACAAAACCAAACCCCCAAATAAACGGCTGCCGAAAAACATAAATAATCATTCAGCAGCATGCTGAGGGGGGGTGAGCTCCCACAGGTCGTACGACTAGCTGCTGGGGTGATGGGGTGATGGGGTGCTGATGGGTCACCTAAAGCATAAAACAGACTAAAATGACATTGTGATTGTTTTGTTTTTTGAATTCGAGATTAACAGCTGCGCGCAGAGCAGCTTTATACACACAACTACACAAAACCAAACCCCAAATAAACGGCTGCCGAAAAACATAAATAATCATTCAGCAGCATGCTGAGGGGGGATGTTGTGTGAACTAGTCAGTAAAGATCTGCGCAGAGGCGGAGATAGTCACCTCCGAAAGTCACTTTAAAAGTGTACTTGACGCCATCTACCTCCATTCCCTCTTGGGACAGCAGTTGTGCCACCATCGCCGACAGCTGGGGCAGCTTAGCCTTGATGTCCGTGTACTTGTCATCGCCCAAATAGAACGCAAGGAGAGTGCAGTTCTCAACGCTGTTAACACCGCACTCGTTCAGGATCTCCTCGACGGCTGGCTTGTCGTCGGGGTTGAGCTTGGAGTAAATTGTCTTCAGCACCATGGATGTCCCCTGCACTTTGTTTTTTTTTAAGATGCCGCATGAATCCCCGAGCAGCTGGATCAGCACCACGCTGTCGGTCGACCCCGGCAGAGTGAAGTCGTAACCTTTGGCGATAAGAGAGCGGATCCGGTTCTCCAGAATAATCTTCGCGTCTCCCATGGCTGCGTGCAAAACAGAGGTGTCGACACCCAGGTCCTTCTTCAAAGCCTCCAGCCGTTTTCGAAGCACTCCCGTCGACTTGAGCTTCGGAATTTTTGTCCCTTCGGGCAAAACGGCACGGATAAGCCCCTCCGCTCCCCGCTTGGAGCACAGCAAGTTCACAGTCGTCTGGTAGTCGCGCCACGACATGTTGCCCTGGACGAAGAGGTCGAGCGACATTTCGTCAAAGTGGTCGGCGATGCAGTCCGCGACTTCCTTCTCCACTCGCTTCAGGACGCTCCGCGGGAGGACCGTCCTGAGGTCGAGGCGCGTCTTGTGCCTCGAAATGAATGCACCGAGAACCTTAGCTGGGTACGAAGCCTTGCCTTTCTGGAGCAGCTCGTCGTCCGCATAATTCTCGGCGGCTGAGCCGAGTTTCTCCAGCCAGTTGTCGCCGTAGCGGGCTCGAAACCACTCCGTCAAGTCGTCGACGTCTTTGCCAATCGTCCGTCGACCGGGGCTCTTGTAGTTGATACGCCTCTGTTGCTGCTCCTTTTCTCCGCTGTTTTGAGGGGATGCCTGGAAGGACTGCAGCCTGCCGACAGCATCACGCAACGAATCGTGTGCTGACTTGGCCTCCTCCCGAAGCCTGTCGTTCTCCGCGAGAGCCCGTTTAGCTGCGTCCACTAGTTGGACTTTCTCCCGCTCAAACTCCTCGACGAGGGACGCCTTCTCCGTTTTCCGGACGAAGCAATCTTGACGGAGGTTGCCCTTCGCCCTTTGAACCTCGTCCTTCAAATTGATTATCTCCCCGTGCGCGGCAGCGAGCTGCGACCTCACGGCTGAAATCGTCTGCTGCGCTTGCTGCAGATGGACGGCAAGGGGGTTGCAGCGATTGGGCGGGGATGTTGATGCGACTGCATTAGCGTTGCAAGTGCCGCTTGCTAAGCCGACGACACATGGCAAGGCCGCTTGACCATGTGACGGCGCTAACGAGCTAATCGCCGCGCCGATTCGCTGTTCATGCGTCATGCCACTTTGGCGGTCGGCACCCGCTGCGAGGATGCTAGGAGGCAAAACCCCAGCAGAATAAGCAGCGCAGCTAGCCAAAAACACCGATGGCTGATGCGCGGCTCTCCATGCCGCTGCGGTGTAGTTTTCGAGTCCGACAAAAGCACCCTCGACCACCGTTCGACCACCGAGAGCAGCCTCGCGACTGATCAATAAATTCGAGAGGCTGCTACCGTCGGGTCTCTGCCGTTTCGCGGACGGCGTTGACTGACCGACGTTGTCAGCCATGCTGGCTCGAGGAGCAGTTGTTGCTGCCCTGCTGATGCGCGACTACCAGCAGCAGGACATCCGATCATTTCAGGCACCCCTATCGATAAACCAATGTTGCCTCCTATACATACCATATATGATTAAGGAAAAGCATAGAAAAAAGTTTAAGCATTATTCAAAGCTTAAGCCATCTCGACTTCATCATAATGATGTTGTGCCATACCTGCCCCCCTTCTTCCACGAATAGCGATGCCGACGGTAGATCGCCCAAATTAAGACACCGAGGTGTATGGTGAGATTTCGCAACGATCCAGTCGTGCGCGACAAGGCAATAGAGTGCGCCGGCGCATGCGCTTCTGCCGATCTGTTGAAGGTAGACAAATAACTGCGACGAGCTGCTGCTATTGTTGCGGCTGCGCGATATCCCCGCGCTGTGCGTGCGGTCTTGACCGTGGGATCAATGAAGATTCCCCACATTTATACTAAGGATGTACATAAAGTCGCTTTATCACCGATAAATAATTATCATTCCGATTTCAAGTCAATCCTGTCATACAAATAAAAAAAACTAACAATGTGGTCAGCCATGATGATGAGTTAAACCATACAAGTACAGGTACAGGTACATGTACTCTCGGCGAATGCACTTTATTATAACACGCTGGCAATGCACGTGGTGATGAGTGTCCCCGTCAGCACTACTTTTGAAAATTCGATGAATCACGGTTTCATTACATCGGATGAAAACATTCTCTATTCTTGTCGCTACGTTGTATGGGATAGACGATTCTATTTGCTTGACATGTCGCTATGTACAGAGGCCGTACAAGCGTCTCGCTATCGCTTGAATGGAGAAATGTCACTTCTGGGGCGGAGAAGAACGTGGTGGCTATCCGCATGACGCTCGAGGGTACCGTGTCCGCAACCCTTTCACACGCCACATCACAACATCCGTCCATGTCGCCTTTCACGAGGGCACCCAATGGTTCACTACATCCATGCCCATCGACTCCGTGATCATGGACGACTCGGACACAGCCAGTGCCCTTGACCCCTCACCCATGTCGCATCCCATCCACAAAGCGGATGTCGAAGACATCCCCAACCTGCCTTATGCGGTACGCCCCCACCGCCTTCGATCTCACCCCGTTCGCTTCAGGAACCTAGTTGCCTACGTGTCTGATTACCCCCCGGTCCGAGTCACAGCGTGTTGTGACCTTAACCAAGGCAATGCAGCCTGTCGAAGGGTTACACGGAAATGCCATCACCGGGAATCGAACCCGGCACCTCCGTGTCCAGAGTCGTACGCCGTAACAAAGTACCGCGCCGAAAAGTCCGTACCCTTTGGGGTTATATCTCGAATATATACCCCCGTACTGCCCGAGCAACGGGCTCCCGCAGTGCATCCACTATTGTCGAGATAGTAGGGGCAAGACTCCCCCGGAGTACAACGTACGGATGTGTCCAGTATCGTGCCCACCACGGGGATCTTACAACACTCCCCCTAATGGACACCATCCGATCGACTACGGTCAAACCCTACAAACCCGCGTCATACACGGAGGGCCCGTAACCTGTCGAAGGGTTACACGGAAATGCCATCACCGGGAATCGAACCCGGCACCTCCGTGTCCGGAGTCGTACGTATTAACCAAGTACCGCGGCGAAAATTTGGTACCCTCTGGGGTTATATCTCGAATATATACCCCCGTACTGCCCGAGCAACGGGCTCCCGCAGTACATCCACTATTGGCGAGATAGTACGGCCAAGACTCCCCCGGAGTACAACGTACGGATGTGTCCATTATCGTGCCCACCACGGGGATCTTACAACATAACCGAACGCGGACACACTGATTACTGGCCCCACACATCAACCATCGGGCATATCGGCCAGCGCCATTGCCTCGTTGTCCGCGAGAGAATGTGACGAGCCCATATCGTACCGTGCTGCCCTCTCCAATGCGCAAGCACCAGACGGCCACGCAGCGATGCAACATGAGAACAACTCCCCCATAGACAACTGCACGTGAAAACTCGTTCATCTCCCCACCGATCGCGCGGTCGTCAATAGCACGTGGATCTACAATATCAAGTCCGACATGAAGGGTGCCGTCTATCGCATTAAACCCCGTTTCGTCGCTAAGGGCTGCATTCAACACTTGGGTCTAGAGTACACTGAGACCTTCTCCCATGTCATTCGCATGGCATGCCTCAGGCTCTCTCTCGCCATTGCGGCCGCCATGGACCTCGAACTCTTCAATTTGACATCAACACTACGTTTCTGTATGCCCGAATCAAAGAGGATGTTTACATATTCGCCAGCCCCTCGGCTTCTCTGATGGTACATTTGAGGTGTGCCACCTCAAACGCTGCCGCTACGGCCTGAAACTATCCCCCCCGCGAGTTCAACATACTCATCCGAGATTGGCTTGTAGAGAATGGGTGGCAACAGTGCATCTCGGACCCGTGGATTTATAACTTTAGCACATGGACAGTGTTCGCCATGATTACACTCCACGCGGATGACATCCATGCCGCATGCAATGGTGCTACTTGACTGTCATCATGCAAGGCCAAGACACGACTCGGCGCCATATTCAAAATCAAGGAAATTGAAATTGAAATTGTTTACAACATTTACCGTAAGAACCGGTTGTTGTCTCAAAGCCCTCCCAGCAATGCTATTCAGGAAACTTACAAGTCAGGGCTCGACCGTTAACCGCCGAAATCCGACCTCTCCAAAGGGTGTTGGGGGGTTTTTACCCCCCCCGGGCGAGTGTGCTTTACGTAGTGGTGGCCGTGTGCAATTAGGGGCGTGCGGAGGTGCAGAGTGCGGAGGTGCGGCGTGTGGACGTGCGGGATTTGATGCGGTATATGAGAAGGAGATGATGCAGCCATTGGACAATGTGTGCGTGGAGCTGTGCGATGATGCGTGATGCGTCTAGTCGTGTTTTTGAGATGATTTTGTCATGAGGGTCAGTGCGGAGGTTGAGAAGAGAGGTGAGACATGTGATGGTGGATGAGTGCGGTGTGCCCGTGCGGCTCATGACGATGGGAAGGATGTCGACTTCAATACATGGCCATGGTCGGCGGATGGCGTTGGTAGATGGGGTGTATTTGGCGCGAACCATTTGAGCTGTGTGAGAGAGGTTGTGGTCCGTGCAATACTTCCATTCCCCTATCTGAATCTTTTTAATCGAGGAGTATCGGCGGCGACCGTTTTTGTGACCGACGTATAGAGGTTCGAGGAGTCGGATTTGTGTGCCGGGGGCCTCGCTGTGGGGGGGAGAATCTCGGTGGGGAGGATGGCAGGGCATGAGGTAAGGGAATCGGGCGAGAGGCCTTCGTCAGCATCAACAAGGCGGAGGGAGAGTTCCGTCTAAATGTGGAATGTGCTGCGGAGTGCTGTGAGTTGGTCCTCTCGAGTGGCCCATTTGTTGCGTGTGGTGGTGGCGGGTGTGGATCAGTGGATTTCCGAGCGGGAGCCTAGGCGGATGATGAGGTGGTAGACCTCTTCTTCGAACGAGCGGGGGGTGAGGTCGGGGCGGAAGAATTGGAATATGTGTCGGATGCGGGGCCGGAGAGGGTTAAAGGACTGCGCGGCCGTCCGGGGTGCAAAGGATGGTGGAGCGGAGAGGGTGGGGTGGGTGTGTATAGTGAGTGTGCCGGTGGGGAGCATGTCGAGGTCGGGGTTGATGGGGTCGTGGTTGAATGTGATTAGGAGATGCGTCCATGGGGCGGGTCATGGGTCGGGAATGATGGGTGTTGTGGAGGTGACGAATCCTGAGTTGAATGCAGTGAGAGCGGTGGGGCCGGAGGGGGTCTCACTGATGGTGTCGTGGAGTTGTAGGCAAGGGGCCCAATGGACCTATTGAACCATGCAAACACGGTTAGTGTGGAAGATAACTCACGCAAACGTAGTTACAGTCACAGTCACGCAAACATGACAGTCACAAAGACAACTCGCCTACATGCGTGGTGTCGGGACAACAGAATTGAGAGAGCTCTAGCCTAGCGACAGCTCTGTACCGAGTCAAACAGTTTATCGGTATGTCCGATCTAGACATGTACTAATCATATCTAGAGTAGCTTACAATAGCTATCTGCAACTAATACATATATGGCATTACTTACAACACTCCCCCTGAAGGTAGCTATGGGATGAAGCGTTGCATTGGGTCTTGTCCTCCAAGGATCGCACTTATGTGTCTTGCCAGTGGGAGGGGTTTGGTGAGCATGTGAGCCACCATCTGGTAAGTGGGGAGGTACCTCAACTGGATGGTTCCGTGCTCCACGTGGTCTTTGAGGAAGTGCCACTTCAGACCGATGTGCTTAGTCTTCTCGCTGACCAAGGCATTTTGGGGAATGCAATGGCGCTTTGGTTGTCCTCCCATATGGTGGTGGTTTCGGTGATGGGGGAGTTGAAGATTTCCCCCATGAGTTGTCGGAGGTGGAGTCCCTCCTTGGTGGCGCCAGCCGCAGAGTAGTACTCGGCTTCACACGTGGATTGAGCCACACAAGTCTGTTGTTTGGACTTGTAACTGATTGGCCCGCGTCCGAGGGTGAAGATGTAGCCGGAGCGAGACTTGCGGGTGCTGTTGTCGTTGGCCTAGTCAGCGTCGGCAAAGCCTGTGAGTTGGAGGCTGTGGTCCAGCCCCCCCCCCAACGTCAGGCGCATGTCGATGGTGCCATGAAGGTAGCGGAGGACCTCTTTCAGAGCCTGCAAGTGTGCCTCGGTGGGTGAGGCTTGGGCGGAGCCGAGGATGCTCAATGCCGTGGAGACATCGGGGCGCGTGCACACGGCTGCGTACTGGAGGCTGCCCAGGAGGTTGGGGTAGACGTCCTTGGCCACCTCGGTGAGAGAGGGCGAGGTCATGTGCGCGAGGCCGGCGAGAAAGCCCGGGTCCATGGGAAGTGACGACGGCTTAGAGTCGGACATGCCGTACTTGGCGAGTATGTCGCGCAAGTACTTGGATTGGTCCACCGAGATGGTGCGCGTGGAGCGATCGTGGGTAATGTGCATGCCGAGGAGTTGGGAGAGGTCGCCGAGGTCCTTGATCTTGAACCGTGCTCCGAGTTGAGCTTTGAACGATGCGAGCGAAGTGGCATCATTGCAGGCCGCGGGAATGTCATCGACGTACATGGCAATCATGGCGAAAACGTGGCCGGTGCGGTAGATGTATATGCACGGGTCGGAGACGCATTGTTGCCATCCATGGTCGACGAGCCATGCACGGAGGAGCATGTTGAACTCGCGGGGGGACTGTTTAAGGCCGTAGAGGCAGCGCTTGAGGTGACACACTTTGGACGTGCCATCGTTGAAGCCTAGGGGCTGGCGGATGTACACATCTTCCCGGATGGGAGCGTAGAGAAACGCTGTGTCGATGTCAAGCTGGCAGAGTTCAAGGTCGCGGGCGGCTGCGATGGTTAGGAAGAGACGCAAGCTTGCCATGCGGATGACAATGGAGAAGGTCTATGTGTAGTCCAGTCCATCTCGTTGGCTGCACCCCTTGGCGACGAACCGCGCTTTGAAGCGGGAGACGTCGCCGGCTGTATCCGACTTGACTTTGAAGATCCACATGCTGTTAACGACCATGCGGCATGGGGGAGGTCCACAAGTTCCCACGTGCCGTGGGTGATGAGGGAGTAATACTCTTGCTGCATAGCTTCTTGCCATTGGGGGGCTTGGGCGCTGTCCAGTGTAGTCCGGTAGGATTTTGGTTCCACACACTCCCGGGCGGAGAGGAGGGCGACGGCAGTAGGGGTCGTGCCGTCAAGTGTGTGTGGGGGACCCGTGATAAGGTCGGGGACGTGAGGGTGCTCAAATATGTCCTCTTGAGCTTTGCCTTGTTCAAGATCACAACACGCCGTCACGAGGGTCGGGGGGTAGTCGGACAAGTGGGCAACCATATTGCCGTATCGAATGGGGTGTGAGCGAGGCCGAGCATGGCGAGGGGCTGCGGGGGGGGGGAGGGGTGCTGGTAATGTGAGTTCAATGGGGTGGGATAGGGGTGAGGCTTGGGGGACGTGTGCCGAAGAGTCAGTGATGACCGAGTCGACGGAGGGTTGTGTGTCGAAGCTTGGGGTGTCTTACTGAAAGACAACATGGACAGAAGTGGTGATGCGACGCGTTTCCGGGTTGTAGACACGGTATACGGGTGCGTCAGGGGGATAGCCCACCATGACGCCGCGAAATGCTTTTTCACTGAGTTTCCGACGTTGCTTGTCGGGGACCTTGGCGAGAACGGCGCAGCCGAAGACGCGGAACTTGGAGGCTTCGGGCACACACGACGTAAGGAGTGTGAGGGGGACGCCGCCATTGGGTCCGACTGAGCGACTGTACGTGCGGTTGCGAAGGTACACAACAGTGCTGACACCGCACGACCACATGGAGTTAGGAACGGCCATGTTGTGGAGCATCGCCGACGCATTGTCCCGGATACTGCGCCAAGGACGTTCGGCTTTGCCGAGCATGTGGTGGGCGTATGGGGCAGCGAACTGGACCCCGACGCCGAGGTGTGCGCACATCCGGCGAGTTACAACAGCGTCAAACACAGACCATCCACACACACCCCTCACTTCACGATACCACAACACTCTGCACTCCCGACGGCCGCGCAGTCACCACCCTTAACGGCCCCCGCGTCCGCCACCTATACCAACTCTTTCGCCCCGACCTCTCCGATCGTACATTCGAAGAGGAGGTCTACAACCTCCTCACTCGCCTAGGCTCCCGCTCAGAAATCCGCTCACCTACACCCGCCACCACCACACGCAACAAATGGGCCACCAGAGAGGACCTCCTCTCGGCCCTCCGTCACACATTCCACATCCAGACAGAACTCTACTCAGACCCCCTCAATAAATCACTCCACTCGCACACCCACCACTCCCTCTACCCCGAAGACATAGTCTTCTCATCCAGCGGCAGTAATGCCCCACACACATGGCAAGGCACCAACATCGCCAAACCCGAATACGACCACGAATGCATGCGCCGAGCCATGGAACATGCAGTCACCAGTCCACACCTCACAGCCTCTCACACCCCCAGCGCTACCATCCTCATACTCCCCCGTTGGGAACACACCCCATACCGCCACTCCAAATATATCAACTCCCCCTACACACATCACCTATACACCCTTCCCAACGACGCGAACACCTTCCTACCCCCCGACCAACACACAGGCCACCCCACCCCTACCCCTTTCGGCACACGCTGGATGGTCGACATCTACCTCGTCGCTAACTCCCTCGCACTCCCCACCCTACCCTCACACACAGCCATGACCGCACTCCACAACACCCTCGAGTCTATATACGACACACACCTCCCAAGCCCCACCATCACCATCCCACCTCCACACCTCACCGACTCCTACTCACCTCACTCCGCAGGCATATACCATTTCCCCCCCAACCCCACTCACCCCCTTACCTACCCCCTCCAAGAACGCACACGACTAACATACTCCCCCACCAGAGGAACTCTTGCTTGGAACTGGCAGGACTTCGTATACACAGACGGCTCGAAAAAAGGAGGCAGCTCCCCTCTCGGGGCGGCAGCCACCCACCCAGCCTCGGACACCAACATCAAAATCCTGGTGACCTCTACCCCTCCCTCCCATACTATCAATCGAGCCGAACTAGCTGGCATTGACATAGGCCTCCAACTAGGCCATACCCACCTCCTAACTGACAGTGCGTGCTCCCTCCGTCTCATACAAGGATACCTTAACTGCCCCTCCGCTTATAGGCACAACATCCACCGCGACACACTCCTCTCCATCACACGCACCATCATAACCCGCTGCGACGCAGGCATCCGCACACATCTCGGCAAAATCAAAGCACACAACCACTCACTCGGCAACGACCTCGCAGACGCACTCGCTAACCAAGTAGCAGATGGTCAACCACCAAACACCACATACAACACAGGCTCGGACGTGTCCATTGGTCACTGGACCTGGCCTTACACCCTCATACCACAGACTCAAGGGGAACCCATACCCTACATATACACAAACCTCAAAGCCGACGCACACACCCACAGCTGCAAGCACACACTTACACCCCTCTCACAAACATCCAAACACGGCGCCCTCCTCGCCCGCGCCGCGGCAGACGGCGCCGACTTCACCTTCCACAAAAAACTCACAACACTCACCAACACCCAATTCACCCACAAACAAGAATTCATATGGGGCGTCCACAACACCCGCCTCCTCACACACAACCCCACCATGCGATGTCCCATGTGTGGACAATTCACCAGCAACGGCCACATGGCCGGTAACTGCCCATCCATGTCTGGCCTAAGACAGGACCGTCACAACAGCGCGCTACAACTCCTACTATCCCTCCTGGAACGCCACAACGGAGGTCGCTGGGAGACTATCACTGCAGACTTCGGTAACAAACCCATCAAGTCTTTCACCCGCCCCACCCCCACCTACACCCCTCTTGACTGTCACCCCCCACACCCCACCCACATGCCCACCCGCCTTGTTGATGCAGACGAAGGTCTCTCGCCCGACTCCCTAACCTCGTGCCCCGCTATCCTCCCCCCCGAAATCCTCCCGCCTGCACTACGTCCCCCGGCGCACAAACCCGCACACCGCACTCATCCACCATCGCAAGTCTCACCTCTCTCCTCACCCTCCGCACCGACCCTCCCGACAAACTCATCACCAAAGCACGACTCGACACATCTCGCATCCTTTCCACACTCCATGCACACACCGTCCAAGGGCTGCATTATCTCCTCCTTCTCTACCGCACCAAATCACGCACGACCACTCGCCGAGCCTCCGCATAACGCACCTCCCCAAGCCATTCATGCACACCACCTTTAACCCGCTTCAGACCCTCCCCGGGGGGGAGTAAAACCCCCGACCACACTTGGAGAGGTTGGACATAGGTGGTTCACGGTCTAGCCCTGACTTGTAAGTTCCCTGTATGGCATAGTTGGGAGGGCCCAGAGACAGCAGCCGACGCATCCGGCTTTTTGGTGAAAAACCGGCGCATGCGGTACATGTTGTAAACAATTTCAATTTCAATTTTCAAACACAGAGTAGGAGTCAATTGAAATTGAAATTGAAATTGTTTACAACATTACCAATAAGAACCGGCTGTCGTATCTAGGCCCCCCCTTTTGCTATGCCATACAGGACTTAGAAGCGTGAGGTAGACAGTGAACCACTAATCCCAACCTCTCCAATGGCAGTAACGACATCGTCTAAAACATACCCGTACTAGTATCCTGGTATTCACTATTTTCTGACCTATACTAAATATTTTTTCCTGGATACAGTATGAAATTAAAATTGTCGCTATTCTCCACGATACGCGGCCTGCTCTAGCCGCGGCGGGGTTGCCGAACAGCAAGGCTGGTCAACATGAGCTGGTCGAGTCGAACCTGCCTGACCTCGGCTCATGTGCGACTCCGGTCGTGCCGGAGGTAGGGGGAAAGGCAGGTGGAAAACCCCCCTCGCGCAGGTCGTCGTCGGACTCGTCTCGATCCTTGCTCGACCCCGTCCGAGATATCGGAGATAGTGGTCGCTCTTCTCGGCGCGACCCTCCACCTAGTCTAGCCTTCTCCCCCCCCGCGGGGGCTGGGAGGAGAAAAAGCGAGGCTGCAGACGGTGTTCGGCTGGCTCTCCTGCCTTCGAGCCAGATGTCTCCTGTCCCCTGTCCGTTTGCCGTCTGTTTCCACCACCCATCTGATCGCGCTGTGCTGGCCGCACTTGTCTCCCCCGGTGATTTACGTTGTTAAGGGGCCGCCTATACGAGCAGTGTGTTGTTGCGATTACCCGGGGCATACTGCCTGAGGCAGCCTGTCGATAACCGGGTACCGACTAGGGGAGGGGGAACGGATAATGCCCAGGGATCGGCTATCCTCAAAAGATGGTGGGTACGGGAATATTTAACCAAAAACCCCCCGTACCGGGTTTTTCCGGCGGCGGATGATCCTCCCGACCTCCGCCGTAAGACCGTGCCGCTCCTCCGGCTGCGACTCGCCTCCGTCCTGCGTATCTTCGGGCCTCTCCCCCAAGGGAGACCAAAAGGTTACGCAGGGCTGCCGGCTGCTAGCGAGCGCCGTCCCTAGCGCTGCTTCCCAGCTGTCCGCCGCCAGCTCCAACACCCTCGTCCCACCGCTGATCCGTCCGTACCCCTCTTCGCCAAAAAATATTTCGCAAACGCCGCCCCCGCCCCATCGTCGGGAGAGTATCTGCGAGTATTTAGTCGCGGAAAAAACATATCGGACTGGCCGAGCGGGAGATCCCTGTGCCGGAGTACGGATATTATGTTTTCCAAAACCCTCCGTACATGGCTTCCCGCAGCTATTGATCCCGCGGATCGCAGCTGTCGGTACCTCGTTCAGCCCCCTACCGTGCCATGCATGGCACGGCTATGGGGCTACCGTGCCATGCCTTGCACGGCTATGGGGTTACCAGCGCCCACCGCGTGGAGGTAGAGGTAGGTGCCGACGGGCCTGCGAGCGCACCCCCCTCCGGGGCCGCCGCCGCTGCGCCGCCGGCGGGCGCCGAGTCGGAGTCAAATCTGAGGACCGGTGCGAACGCGCCCGACTGGGAGTGATGGCGGGCATGCAAGTGTTTGATGTCCAAGAGGATGGTTTCCAACTCCAAACATGCGTCGTCTTTAGACTCAAGGAACCGCACCCACATGTAGCTGGTGTGGTGGTCGATGACGAGCAAGCAATAGCGGAGGCCATGTGGGGAGGGGACATTGACTGGTCCCCATAGATCAGCGGACATGTTGAGGAGGGGGCGGGATGGCTTCGCGCAAGCGGCTGTGTTGCGCGGTGCAGCTGTGGCTTTGTGGAGTAAGCAAGAGTCGCAATAAACTTTGTTTACAATGCTAGCTAACACATGGCTAGTCGGGACACCGTGAGTATGCAGGGCATGAAGGCTTTGCATGTTTAGGTGGCCAAACCGACGGTGCCGCAGTACGGGGTCACACTGGGCAGTAAGGGCAACCCGAGGTGAGGGGTCCGGTGCCACCGTTGCGGATGGGCTTGAAGGGAGCTCCGGCTGGTGGGGAAGGAGGTAGAGACCGTTTCCGGACGGTTCTAGCACACCCATGCGTGTGGGTACCAAAAGAAGACCAGTGTCGGAGTTGGAGGGGAAGATGAATTCACATCCGCTGTGAGTTTGCATCAAGTTGACACTAAGAAGTCTGCCGATACGCTGAGCGGAGCGAGATGATAGGTCGGGGGTGTAGAGTGCATACATAGTGCGGTGAATAAGCTGGCCAAAGGCAAGTCCGACAGAAATCCGCACTGAGCCACTGCCCTTAACGTCAACGCCGACACCGCCCACGCGAGAGGGAGCGGAGGGGGGTGTGAACTTTACGAAGTCATCTCGGAACGCGGTGAGGTTAACCGAGCATGCGGAATCAACGACCCATAACTGTAATAGGTTACGACATGAGGCGAGGGAAGAGGAGAATGCCACAGAGCTGAAAGGCACTCTCACCTCGTCGTCATCGTAGTCACCAGCGCAGTCCTCGAGGGTGGGTAAGCTGTCGGTGTCATCGGCGGGGGCGTCGTCGGCGGGGATGTCGCTCAACCGAGTAGCGTGAGCATAGGTAGTGCCACCGGTGGCGCCGTACTTCTGGACGGTCATCTTACGCTTGGCGAGGTTCCACTTAAGGATAGCGTCATCCCGGGTAGTGCAGGCGGACATGAGGTGGTTTAGGCTGCCACAAACGCCACACTTGTTGGGTCGACTACCGCGAGGATGACGGTCTTGTTGGCCTCGACCGCTGTGCGAGCCGCGGCCCGCAGCGACGAACGCGGAGATGGGAGGGGGTGATGCGACCGGAGCGGGTGTGTCCGGGGCAGGGTTGTCGTCCATGTTGTGCGCGAGGTGGAGGATGCTCGCCATCACTTCATCATCCGACATGAGGTAGTCTGTGTCAAATGCGTTGATGACGCATTGTTTCGCTTGACCGTGTGGGCCGCTGATGGGAATACTGCGCAGCATGAGGAGACCGAGGTTGTGGGGGTAGATGGCAGCGGATCTATCAACCATTTGGCACGTCTCGTTGTAGTCGTCAAAGGTATGGCGCATGGGGTGGATATAGTCACTGAGTGACTGACCAGGGCGTTGTCCTACCATCAGGTTCCCCATGAGGGATAGGGAGCGAGCAAAAGACCGACAGTCGAGGCGTTCACACATGATGTCCCACGCGGCAGCGGCGCAGTCAGGGCGGACCGGAGAAACGCATTTCATCGCCTAGTCAGCGCGCTGATTCGCGTTGGCTGCATGGAGGAGCAGCGTGTAGGCGTAGTGTTGCGCTAGTTCGTCGAGCTAGACGCCGGAGTCGCGGATGGCCAGCTGCGGAATGAGATATGCGGCCTTGATGGAGAGTAGGAAATTAAGGAAGGTCCCCTTCCATTGCTTAAAGTCCGTGGTCGGGCCCATGACGGGGACCGACATCTTCATGGACCGGTTGAGGGCGTCCTTGTCGAAGCCGGGGGCTTCGTGTGCCGCTCGGCCGATGACTACCGGGTCAATGGTGGGGCGACGACTGCCACGGGTGGTGTGGTCGCCACGCTGGGTTGGGGGAGAATGCCGTCCATGGAAGGGAGGAGGTGAACCACCGGGAAAGGGAGAGCGGCCGGCCATGGTATGCGGCGGGCCGTACGCGTGCGGGTGGCCACGGGAGGGGGGGGACGAGGTGAGAGCGCGCCTCCGGGATGAGAGGTCCGGGGTTGTGAAGGGCATATCCAGCGGGGGGGTATGGGGGGGGTGGTGGGAGGTGTTCAACCGGGAGCTCGTGACGCGAGGGCTCGCGGTGCGCATCGGGACGCGAGGGCTCGCGGTGCGCATCGGGACGGCGCTGTGCGACGGTGGGGCCGCCAAAAGGAGCTGCAGCGGTAGCAGCAGCGAAGGCCGTTTGTGCATCCGGTGGGGCGTAGCCATGCTAGGGATGCTCAAGAGGGGGGAGGGTGTGCACGTCGTGGCCGTCCCGAAAGGGTTCGAGCTGCGCATCGCGGCGGCGCTGAGCGACATGGGTGTCAGGATTATCAACCGCAGCAGCAATAGCAGCAACGTCGGCCGACTGCGAGTCGAGGCGAGCGTTAATGAGCGCCATTTGCTGAAGGACGAGCGCGAGAGTATCCGGGGTGGGATCGAGAGTGCTCTGCTGAGAGCCTAGGTCAGGGGAATCAAGAGGCGAAACAGGCGGAGAGTCGGCATAGCGAGTTTTCGGCGCCATTTCGACAGAGGGCGAAAAAGAAAGAGCTGAAGAAAAAACAGGCAACGGTTAAAACCGCTAGCCTGACTCGT
The DNA here is from genome assembly GCA_026401115.1 of Tetraselmis chui. Classification (NCBI taxonomy): domain Eukaryota; kingdom Viridiplantae; phylum Chlorophyta; class Chlorodendrophyceae; order Chlorodendrales; family Chlorodendraceae; genus Tetraselmis; species Tetraselmis chui. The sequence goes on from JAPMLY010000684.1 coordinate 45,586, forward strand.
GCGTAACTGTGGTTTCAGAGAGACGGCATGATACCCGCCGACCCCTCGGCCTGACGCCCCGGGGTGTCTCAAAGCACCTTTTTTGTATCCTCCACCCAGTGTGGGGCACAAGTCGAGGCCAAGGCCATGACATGTGGAGCGCTGCGCTGGCGGGTGAGTCGCTAAGATGATACTAAAATAAAAAGGTAAGCCATGGCTGTCGTGCAACATGTGGATGCGTATTCACCCGATAGTGCGCCCCCCCCCTTTCTCCAGCTTGGACTTATGTGCACCCTGTCCACACACGACGAGTGCGTCGGTGTGGGTGGCTGTCTATCGCCTTCGAGAAGCTGACTTAAGAGGGGTGGTGGCGGGTTTTAAATCGCAGTTTATACTGGCGATACCGCCGACTACAAGGTGAAAGTACTAAGTGTCTATAGAAAATTGCCTTATGCGGGAGAGCTGTCGATCGCAGCTCGCCGAACCAGGATGTCGCGCTTGAGTGACGTGAGGCGGGGGCCCATAACCTATTGAACCATGCAAACACGGTTAGTGTGGAAAATAACTCACGCAAACGTAGTTACAGTCACAGTCACGGAAACATGACAGTCACAGAGACAACCAACCTACAGGCGTGGTGTCGGGACAATAGAAGTGTGACAGTTGTAGCCTAGCGACAGCTTTGTACGGAGTCAAACAGTTTATCGGTATGTCCGATCTAGACATGTACTAATCATATCTAGAGTAGCTTACAGTAGCTATTTGCAACTAATACGTATACGGTATTACTTACAACATGACCTCGTGTAGGCGGGTGAGGTCGTGGTGTTGGCCGCGTTCGCACTAGTCGCATTGCCAAGTGACGGGTCCCTTAGCGGGGCGGCAGTGGGAATGGACGGCAAAGTGCGGGCAGGTGCAGCAATTGGAGGTGGGGTCTGTGCGGAGGGGGTCATGACAAATACAACATAGGGTGGGGGAAGGGGTGGGGAGACATACAAAGGTGGGGGTGGAGGCGATGAGGCGAAAGCCGTCGTCGATTTAGAGTTGGATGTCTCATTCCGTGAGGTGTACCGGGGCCCATTCGACCATGTATTGTGTTTGGCTGTATTTTGTGTCTTTGTGTTTGGAAATGATGCGTGTGACGTCGCAGGGAGGGTAGTGGTGGTCTGAGGGTGAAAGGTACTCCGCCTCGATGTGTGTGGTGGGGGCCAAGAGAGGGGGGTTCTGGTGCGAGGGGTACGGATTTTTAATCCATGAACACACGGAATGACATGAAGGGGGTTAGAACCGCCGCTTCCCGGAACGGAGCTGAACGCCTTATGCAAGTACCGCCAAAAGTCGGTACTTGATAGGAACATATTGTGCATATGAACCCATCGCATCGCATCGTGCACACACTGCGAACACCTATAGCGAACACCTATAGGTGGAGGGCCAAGACTCCCCCGGAGTCCAGCGTACAGATGTGTCCATTATCTTGTCCACCATAGGGATCTCACAACACGGATGCCGGGGGAGAGGGTGGTGGGGGAGCGGGGGAGGTGGGGGGATAAGAGGGAAATCCAGGAGGGGTGGATGGTGGCGGGGGGGTGCATGTTTGGTAGTGAGGTGTGTGATGGGCAGGCGGTTGTGGATAGTGTCAAGAAGTTCGGTGAGGGCTGCGGCGAGAAGGCGGATGGGAACTGAGAGTGAGGTGGTGGACCCAGTGAGTGCGGATATGGATTTGCATGATTTGAGGAGGCTGGAGGTGTTGGTGGCGCGGAGGAGGACTTATGGCCATGTGGTGATGTTGTTTTGCCAAAGGGGGGTGAGGCGGAGAAAGAGGGATATGTGCGTTCGGCGAGGTGTGAAGTCGTAGTATGCTTGTTTGTAAGTGTGTGGGTCGGTGATGTGGGTGGCTTTGTCGCGGAGTGAGGCGAGGAGGGTGTTGTCTTCGTGGGTGAAGTGGGCGCGGAGTATGGAGGCGATTGGGTTGGTGAGGGGAGGGGAGGGATGTTGTGGAACATGGTGCCTGCGTCGCGTTGGGCCCGGACTAGGCATCTGAGTGTGGTTGGGGAGTTGTTGCGTGACATGATGGACTATGTGGGACAGTGGGTGTATGTGGTGGAAATGGTGTGGATGTGTGTTCTAGCCATGCGGCCTATGTAGCCAAGGGTGCTCATGATTTTGTGGATGTGGCATACTGTGAGTTGTGCGGCGTGGGCTTTGAGGGAGGGGAGGCCGTAGCCGAGGTCGTAGGAGGGGCGGTGGAGGGCTGTGCGGGGGAGGTTACGCACCGAGGAGACGGCGGGGCGGAGTGCTCTACCTACTTGGCCGTCGAGGATGTCTAGCTGGGAGTCGCTGAAGAGGCCGAGCTTGAGGGTGAAGTGCTTGCCGATGAGGAGACCGCGGATGACTCGTATTCTGCGGGATTGTGCTAGCCGAGAGGTAGAGAGGGCATTGATGAGGGATGTGGTGGTGCACTTAGTTTCTGCCAGTGTTTGGTGAAGGTGAGAGAGGCGTTGAGTTCGACCCCGAGGACTCGGTATGTGTCCGAGGGGCCAATGGATGGGATGGGTGGGAGTCGATGGTGATGACTTGTTTTTGTAGACGGGATGCAAGGAGGGTGTGGTTGGCGAGGGAGAGGGCGTTGCCTGAGCGCCAGAGGGCGCCGGTAATGCAGCATTGTCGGACGTTGACAGTCATACGTGTGCATGCGCTGAAGAGGGAGAGCTTCCGGAGCTGGATGGTCATGTTGGGGGGTCAGCCCGTTGCGAGGCTGAGGTCGTCGGCGAAGCCGTGTCCGGGGTAGGTAGCCGTGGGTTCTGTGGGGTCAGCGTTAGTGGTGGGGGCGCCCGGGCGGTATCCCCGGCTACCGACTGTGAGCCAGCGGAGGAATGGTTCGAGAAAGAGGGTAAATATGAAGGGGGAGAGAGTGTCTTCATGGAGGGTGCCACGGTTGATGTCGATGGAGGGGGTGGGGCCTTGTGGGGTGACATAGTCGGTGGTGGATACACCATAGAGTTTTTCGCAGGCATCTACAAAGGTGGAAGGCATGCCGAGTTGTCGCACGTGCTTAAACATGATGCGGTGGCCCGCGGCGTTGAAGGCTCCCTTGAAGTCCGCGTACATGACGCAGATGTCCTTGTTGTAGAGTTTGTCATCTTCCATCATCATGATGATGGAGGAGAGGGCGTCGTGTATGCCACGCTGGCGGCGGAATCCGTCATGTTGGTCGCTGGAGGATGCCGTGGGGTTCAGCATATTTCGAGCCTGCATCTTTGATTAGTGCGGTCCAAAGTTTGAGTAGATTGTTCATGAGGACGATGGGGCGGCAGTTGTGGAGGAGGGTCGGGTCACCAATTTTATGTAGTAGACAGGTGGTGCTATGGCGCCATTCCGGGGAATTGTATGCTTTGTGGGCGAGGAGGGAGAGGAGGGAGAAGAGGGCGGAGCGGGTCGCGAGGGGTAAGAATTTTATGATTTCGTTGGGGATACCGTCCGGGCCGGGGGCCTTGCCCGTACCGAGCGACTTAATCGTTTTATCGAGTGTATCACGGGTTATCATGTCGGCGGGGTTAAGGGAGGAGTCCCCGCGGGGCTCGATGACGAATCGGTCGGGGTTGTCTGGGTGTTCCCATAGAGGGATGGGAAGGTCGGGCGGGGTGGCGCGGGTGAGTTCGGTTTCGAAGTGTGAGTGGATGGCTGTGAGGACTTCGGTAGGGGAGGTTACATTTGCTTTGTCGGGTCGATTGAGTTTATGGAGGGTCGAGATTGCACGGCTGTGGGGGAGTTGGCCGCTTTTAATTTTTAAGAAACGGTGGGAGGATTTCGGGCTAGCGTCATAGGCGCGATTGACGGGGGAATTTATTTTGTTCAGTTTGTCCGCGGTGGCGGTGTGGAGGAGGTGGCGTATACGTGCTTGACAAATGAAATGAAATGAAATTGTTTACAACAATACCAGTAAAACCGGCTGCTGTCTCTGGTCCGGCCCTGTGCTACGCCAATATGTAGGACTCATAAGCAAGAGGTAGACCGTGAACCACTAATCCCAACCTCTCCAATGGCAGTGACGATACCGTCTAAAACCTACCCGTATTCAGGTATTTATTATATTTTGACTTAATTTTTTACGTATTTTTACTGGATACAATATGAAATATAATATGTCGCTAGTCGCCACGATACGCGGCCTGCTCCAGCCGCTGCGGGGTCGCTGATCAGCAAGGCTGTTCAGCTTGAGCTGGTCGAGTCGAACCTGCCTGACCTCTGCTCTTGTGCGACTCCGGTCGTGCCGGAGCTAGGGGGGAGAGGCATGTGAAAAACCCCCCTCGCTCAGGTCGTCGTCGGTCCCGTCTCGATCCGTGCTCTACCCCGCCCGAGGTATTAGCTCCTCCCGACGCAGCGCGCCACCTAGCTGAGTCTTCTCTCCTCCTTCGGGGGCTGAGAAGGGAAAATAACTAGGCTGCAGACGATGTTCGGCTGGCTCTCCTGCCTCCGAGCCAGATTTTCTCATGTCCCCTGTCCTTGTTCCGTCTTTTTCCAGCACCTATCTTATTGCGCTGTGGCCGTCCTTACCCTCCCCCGGTGGTTCACGTTGTTAGGGGGGCGCCTTTATGAGCAGTGTGCCGTTACGATAACCCTAGGCACACTGCCTGAGGCAGCATGTCGATAACTAGGTACCGACTAGGGAAGGGGTTGGAAGAACACATGGATCGAGTCGCCGGTCCTCAAAAGATGGTGGGTACGGGAATTTTTCCAAAAACCCCCCGTACCGGGCCTTTCCGGCGGTGGGTGATCCTAAGGACCGCCACCGCCAGACGGTGCCGCTCCTCCGGCTGCGACCCACCTCTGTCCTGCGTAGCATTAGGCCTCGCCCCCAAGGGAGACCTAAGGCTCTCGCAAGGCTGGCGATTGCTAGCGAGCGCCGTGCCCTAGCGCTGCTTCCCAGCTCTCCGCCGCCAGCTCCAACACCCTCGTCCCTCCGCCGATCCGTCCGTACCCTTCTTCGCCAAAAAATATTTCGCAAACGCCGCTCCCGCCCCATCGTCGGGAGAGTATCTGCGAGTATTTAGTCGCGGAAAAGACATATCGGACTGGCCGAGCGGGAGATCCCTGTGCCGGTGTACGGATATCATGTTTTTCCAAAACCCTGCGTACAGGGCTTCCCGATAGATGCTGATCCCGTGGATCGCAGCTGTCGGTACCTCGTTTAGCCCCCTACCGTGCCAGGCCCGGCACGGCTACAAGGTTACTAGCGCCCACCGCGTGGAGGTAGAGGTAGGTGCCGACGGGCCTGCGAGCGCACCCCTCTCCGGGGCCGCCGCCGCTGCGCCGCCGGTGGGCGCCGTGCTTGACACGTTTGTTTGATGGTGTCGGAGGCGATCTAGTCGGTCGTATGTTAGAGATATTGGGCAAGGGGGACGGGGCCTCGGTTAGTGCTGCATCGGCGGAATTTTTGAATGGGTTTGCGGGACATTTTTAAGAAAGCCAAGTGGGGTCTAGGGATGTGTTGGGGGGGCGAGGTGTCTTCGGGGAGAGGAGGGGCTGGATGGTGGCTGCGTGATCCATGTGGTTGGAGAGGAGGGTAATGAATTGCGAGGCGAGAGTGTCTAGGTCGTCGGTGGAGGCTGAAGATGAGGGTGTGTTGAGAATTGCAGCATTAAGGGTGGCAGTCTGATTGATGAGGGAGGGTGTGTTGTATTGATATTATGTTATGTGGCTCTGTGTGAGGGGGATTTTGAAGGTAATTTGCGGGTGGTGTGTAGTGTGTGTGAGGGGTCTTTGGGCGTTGGGGCATGAGCGATAAGAGTGAAGGGGGCTATAATGACGAGGTAAATGGCCGATTGGTCGGTGAAGTGCGTGGGGGAGGGGAAGACCGAGATAGTTTCAGGGGAGAGGGCGAGGAGCGAGGGGGGTGTGGAGAGCCAATGGTCTAGGCAGCCGCCACTGCGGGGGAAGGTGGGGATGGGGGGGGTGGAGGGGATAAAGGTGGGAGGTGAGTAGGGAGGTGAGGGCGGGGTTTCCGGTACCATGGGTAGTGGTCGTTTGGAAGTCCCCGCCCATGAGGACGCGGTGCGTCGGGTGGTTGTCTGCTAGTCGGAGGCCCCACGCTGCAACATCTGCGTACATGGGCGTATGATGTGGGAGAATTGGGGAGGGGAGGAGGGTGGGGGGGTGGGGAGAGTCACCAAGGGGGTTGTTGCTGAGGGTAGGGGAGGGGGTCGGGGGGAAGGTGGGGGGGGAGGTGACGTGGGATAGGGTGGGTCTTTGGGGGGGGTGAAGGGGGTGGGAGGGTGGTGGAAGGGAAGTGGGTCGAGGGGGTGGAGGGTGATAAGCAGTTGGGAGCGCCCTATGGGGAGGGGAGTGGAACGGAAGGTGTGGTAACATAGGAATGAGTGTAGGGAGTAGACAATAGTCCGGGGGTCGAAGGAAGGGGGGTTGTTCGCCTAGTCGGGGGGTGTTGTAAGGATAAAGTAGGTGTAGAGGAGGACGTGGGTTCCACACGACCACGCGTGGGACGTGTCGTTTTGGCGGGGGGGGGTTGAGTATGCGGTGTATACCGACGGGCGGGGGGGGGGGGTAGTATTCTAGGAGGCGAGGAGTGAGAGGGAGCGAGCGAGAAGGGTCGGTGGGGGGGTGGTGGAGGGAGTCAATCCATGTAGCAGAGGTGTGGGTTAGGTGTAGGAGGCCAAAGTGGGAGTGTTGCCAAGTGAGGACGAGTAGAGAGTGATGGGGTGTGCCCGGGTGAGGGGGCGAGCCTCGGTTAGACGGGTTAGTCCACTAGCTAGGGTATACCTTGTGGTTATGGAAAATATCTACTTCGTTATTAGTGATTACTGTGTAGGATACATAGGAGTCAGTTGAGTGTAGTTTAGCTAGGGAGGTGGCAAGGGAGTATAGGTTGGTTCCTTCTTGGTAGCGTCCCCATTGGAATGAGAGTGCCGCGGAGGAGTCAAGGTAGCCAATTGGGGTGGGGAGGCCACATTCAAGGTTTAAATCAAACAAGAAGTTGTGGTGGGAGGGTGGTGTGGGAGGGTGCGTGGGAGGGTTGTGGTGGGATGTGAGGGGACTGCTTTGGTATCTAGGAGGGATATTTGGATATCGGGGAGGGAGTCGAGGTCGAAGGGGGTGTCGGAGTCGAGGTCGAAGGGGGTGTCGTCGTCGGCGTCCATCATGGAGGAGTCGGAGGACTCTAGTTGTCACTTGCTCTAGGTGTTGACGTCCTGGAGGTGGCGGGCCCATAGGAGGAGAAGTGCGGGGGGGCTGCAGTAGAGGGATTTGTGTTTGGAGATAGTGAGTGGTTGGCGGGGGTGGGGTGTTGGTGTAGATAGGGTCCGACAGGCGGGCCCTACCGAAGGTGGAGTAGTGGTGGGGGTTGATGTTGAGTGTGCATGTTGCATGGGTGTGTGAGCCTCTGTGAATGAATGTGTGTTTGAGGGGGATGGTGGTGGTGCCGTCGGTGGAGATGAGTATGCAGTACATTTCTGTGGTGAGGGAGATTGTGGTGGTGAGGGGGGGAAGGGATGGGTGGGAACGGTAGTAGGAGCCATCCGGGGCTTTTTGGAGGGAGGTGTGGCGTGTGAGGTCAAAGATGGAGTGGTGGAGTGGGGGGGAGGTGGTGTGAAGGAGGGTGTATTCGCGTGCGGTTTGGTGAAGGAGGGTGGAGAGCCAGTGCGTAGGTGGTATGACGCCGTCCGCGTCAATGTAGGGGAGGGAGAGGGTATGTTGGGACTGTATGAGGACTGTGGTGAGGCAAGTGGCCGCCACGAGGTGCATGGTGCATGGTGACATGTGGTGGTGTGATGGTGAGTGAGTGAAGGTGGGGGGCATGGGGTACATGTGTGTGAAGTGAATTGCGGGAGGTGTGTAAGGATACATGGCCTGATTGTGAATGAATTGGGTTATTAGGTAGGTGGAGGATATTTACCCAGGAAGAGGAGGGGCCGTCCTTGATCGGGATATGGTCGTCTACTGTTTGGAGGGCGTCCGCGAACTACACGGTTTTCTAGGAGGAACGGTGTTGATTCCGGGAGGTCCTCGACTTGGGAGGGCAGGGACGGCGAGGGGCCGGTCCATGCATAGGCAAGCTCGGTCGCGAGGCCGTCCGTAAAGAGATCGCGTACGAGTGCGGTGGTTTTTGGGCCATAGAGATTAATGAACATGGGGAAGCTGATTTTATTGCGGCGCCCTGAGATTTGGGGACCGTAACCACTCTAAGGAACATAAATTTCTGATTATTAAGGGTGGACAGTAGGTGGGGGATGGCTGTTGCTCGTGGTGGCGCCGGACCGGCCGAGTGGAGTTCACGTTGCTGTGAAGTTCATTGGCATAATAGTTCTTTCGCCGGGCATGCGGTGGGAATATCTAGGCGAACCTCATGGAAGCCCGAAGCTAGTTCGAGGGGGATGGGGATGTAGTTAAAGTGTGGGGGCATGGTCGGGTGGTATGTTCGAGTGGTGCTCGCCGTCCATCGGGTATGATGGGCGAGTTCCCGACCGAATATTTTTAAGCTCGAGCGGTGAGGTCGTCGATATGGTTGAGGCTTTCGAGGAGCCAACGGCGTGCGATCGAGCATGCATAGAGAAGCGCGTCCGACTGCATCGTCGATTCGGGAAGGAACACGCCGTGTAACCAGAAACTTGCGAGCTGAGGGGGGGAGGTGGAGTAATGGCATGTGAGGAGGTATGAGTCGACAGTGCGGGTCGAGAGGTCAGCGGCATGTCCCATGTGCGGGTCGGCGAGGATAAGAGGCGTATGGAGTCCTCGACCAGGTGAGGATTCCAATGTTGTGACGAGGTCTTGGTATGCTTGGGGTGGTTGGGGCGCAGTGATGAATGGAGTGAGCGGATGACGCGCTATACGGCTCCGGGGGTTGTAGTGGTCCACGGCGTGTGCGGACGCGGGCCGAACCCGCAGTATTGCATGTTTGTACGTTGACGGGAGGTTAAAATTCGAGGACATGTTGATTAGGACGTGTTTGTAGTAGGATGAGGGCAGTTGCGGGTCAGTCGTGAGGGTTAGAGGTGGGATCGTGGTGGGTTTCGTGTGTTGGCGGCACACGACGAGGTATGATGGGACCTGGTTTTGCTGGATGTTGGCGGTGAACGTGAACGTCCGGACGCTCGGTGGGGCGCGATGTGGCGCGCCGGTCCCGTGGAGGGGGTTTTTGCAAGCGATGGCGGACTGTGTAGGTCCGCAGTACATAGGTGGGTACGCATTTTGATTTCGAAGTGGCTGGCGTGGGAGCTATCGGGGGGACTGAATTTGAATTTCGGAAAGCTGCGCCTTGTTGTGTGTACCGTCTGGTGTCGCTATGGATCCAATACTTGAGTGAGCTAGGCTCGGTTGGGAAGAGGTGGACGGTGCATGTTGTTCAACGGGCCCTATGTCCACCAATCTGTCGCTCATCGGGAGGCCATGCCTTGAGCGAAGACGGTCGAGCTACCGACACATCCATATTTTTCGGTTTAGTAGTACTTTAGTAGTATTTTGGATTTTATCACTGTCTTTAGTGATGTTAGGATGCCATTTTTTAAAATCACGGACTTGGGTTACCTCTCCCAACTCCTTGGTATGCACATTACTCGCGACAAGTCTTCCTCTTAATCCATGTACACACGGAATGGCATGAAGGGGGTTTGAACCGCCGAAAAAAAAAGTCGGTACTTGGATAAGGCGTACAACTCCGTTCCGGGAAGCGGCGGTTCAAACCCCCTTCATGCCATTCCGTGTGTACATGGATCAACATGTTATGGGCCCTCCGCGTTTACGCGGGGTTTACTAGGGCACCGGCCGGAGTTTGTCCATTAAGGGGGAGTGTTTACATATCCCTCCGTAGGACTACTGATGGACACATATGTACGCTAGACTCCGGGGGAGTCTTGGCCCTCCACCTATAGGTGTTCGCTATAGGTGTTCGCCGCTCAGTCGCGATGCGATGCGATGGGTTCATATACACAATATGTTCCTATCGGGTACCGACTTTTGGCGGTACTTGGATAAGGCGTACAACTCCGTTTCGGGAAGCGGCGGTTCTATCCCCTTTCATGCCATTCCGTGTGTACATGGATTAACACTTCCCGCACCATTTCGCTGGATCAGCCCAAGTACATGCGCGGCATCTTAGCCTGGCACGGCATGACCGATTGCAAACCCTCGTCCTTGCATATGGACCCAAGCTTCATGTCCGGGCCCCCCCACATGGACTCCCCTCCACTTATAGGAGTACCGAAGGATGCCTACCCCATCCTCCTTGGCATCCTCCAAGACGCCGTTGTCTGCACGTGTCCGGATGTGTCTACGGCTTTAATCATTTTCGGCTCTGCCCAAGCACATCCCACGGAGGCTCATCTATAGGCCCTAAGGAAAGTGTTAGGATACCTTCACGGCACCCTCGACCTACGTCTGGCGTTGGTGGGGGGGGGGGTTGCGGACCACAATCTCGAACTCACATGCTTTGCGGATGCAGATTCGGCCAACAATAGCAGCACGCGCAAGTCCCGCTCTGGCTACCTTTTCACACTCGGTCGCGGCCATGTCAACTGCAAGACCACGCAACAGACATGCGTCGCCCTGACAACGTGCGAGGTAGAGTAATACTCTGCGGCGGACGCCAACAAGGAGGGACTCAACCTCCGCCAACTCATGGATAAGATCTTGAACGAACCCATCACTGGAACAACCACCATCTTAGAGGACAACGAAAGCGCGACCGCATACTCCCAAGACGCCGTGGTCAGAGAGAAGACCAAACGCATCGGTATGAAGTGGCACTTCCTCAAGGTTCACGCGGAAAATGGTACAATGAGACTTAGGTACCTCCGCACTAACCAAATGGTGGCCGAGATGTCCACCAAACCACTACCATGTCCTCAACTCACAAGACATCGAAGTGCTATCCTGGGAGGAGCAGACCCAATGCAACAATTCATCCCGTAGTTGCCTTCAAGGGGAGGGTTGTAAGTAATACTCACTAGTTTTTAGTTGCGTATAGCTTATGTAAGCTATTCTAGATATGCTTAGTGCATGTCTAGATCGGACACACCGATACATTGTTTGTGTTAGATACAGAGTTGTCGCTAGGCTACAACTTTCTACTTCCGTCGTTGCGACACCAAGCCCTAGGCTAGTTGTCTCTGTGATAGTCTTTCGGTGTGACTGTGACCATAATTGAGAGTACGTTACTTACCTTCCATATTGAACGCGTCTGCACATTTCAACAGCCCTCTATGCCAAAAGATATTTCACAAGTACATGCCCCATCTCCCAAAATGAGACGGCATTTGAGGAGTACTCGGTAGCGAAATAACATATCGGACGGGCTGAGCGGGAGATCTTAGTGTTGGTGTACGGATACTATGATTTTCCAAAACCACCCGTACATGGCTTCCCGACAGCTGTTGATCCCGCGGATCGCATTTGCCGGTACCTCGTTTAGCCCCCTAGCATGACAAGCATGGCACGGCATGATGTTTGCCACCGACCACCTCGTAGAGGTTGAGGTAGGTTCCGACGGGCTTGCGAGCGCACCCCCCTCCGGGCCGCCGCCACTACGCCGCCGGCGGGCGCCGAGCTTGCCGCTTGTTCAACATGTTTTTTGGTTGCTTGAGTAGATGTCGAAGTGTATCATAGTTTGTCACGACAAGAAACTTAGAGGACCTTTCAAGGTAACACCTCCAATGTCTTACCGCTTCACATCCGGCTAAAGTGTTCAAGACGTACCCACAGTAGATGTTGCCACGCTCAGCTAGATTAAGCTCACGCGCATAGTAAAAGACTCGTTGAAGTCCGCCTCCCTCGTCTTGCAACATGAATGATGCTCTTCCTATTGTCGAAGCGTCTGTAGCCACGGTGAACATCGCGTCCGAGCTGACCTCCGGAAGGATCAAATATGGCGCGGAAATGAACCATAACATGAGAGTCTTGAAGGCTTCCTTCCAAACATGCAAGCGTCAGCGTAACCTTTTGTGGCATGGACTTCAGCATTAAGTCCGTTAATCGAGCCGTAAGGTAGCTAACACAATGGATGAACTTCGCCTAGAATTTGTAGAATTGCACGAAAATGCGAACGTCCTTCTGCGTCGAAGGCACTGGCTAGTCTGCAACAGTCTCGACTTTCTTATTCGAAACCGAAATTTTACCATCCGGCAGAGTGTAGCGTGAGTACTCCATCTCCTAAAGACCAAAGAAGCATTTGTTAAGACGCAACTTCAAGCCCTCCTCCTTGAAACGCTTTAGCCCAAGACGCGGGTGCTCAAGGTTATCCGTAAGCGTGGGACTTAAGAGACAAACGTCATGTAAGGTGCTACTTTGGTTAGGCTAAGTTGGCAACCTTTTGCTAATAGTAGAACCTAATAAGTAGATCTAATTATACATCGTAGAGAGGGTTAATAAGATTGTCTTAGGAACATGGTTTCTTACAACATGAGTGTGGCGCTATTCTGGTTTGCACCGGTCTAGGTTCTCTCCCACAACCAGTAAGTCCTCGTCCTTTAATATCCACGCCTAAGGTGTTTTCGAAACATCCTTAGAACATGTAGCTTGTACTACCTACTAACTAAACCGAATATTAGAAGCGAATAATTTATTTGTTTAATTATTTTATACCGTATTACTTAACATTATGGTCAGATTGATTTGAATCTAGAGGTTGGCATATCCAACTCCCATGTGTACGGGACAGTGACACTAGCGGTTACTATTACCGTTAATAGCGGCGCGTCGCACATGCAGGGCCACCACCTTGCCTTAGCAGTTAGACGCAACCAACGACCAACGACTTCCCCAACGGTCAGCTCTAGCTAGCCCGAGCCTCATAAGCCGTAGCTAGCCACGAGCCTAGGCACTCTCTGCTTTCGCGCTCAGCCAATCTAGGCTTCGCGCGAATGCAGTCTCGACTCTAGTAGTCGAGCAGGGTGTCAGTTTACCATCGTCCCATGCGCACCCAAGCGTCACGCGACACTTCCCCTCGTTCAGCTACGCAGTTACGCAACATGCAGCGTGGGCAGTCTACGTCCGCCGCAGCGGCCGACCCTCACGCTACCTCGATCGAACAACGCACAGCCGAACAGATTCGTACGGCAGTTTTGGCATCGGAACAACGGATTACTGAGCAATTTTTGGCGGCTAACGCTGCCTTACTCGCACAGCTCCAGCAAACGACAGCCACACATGCTTTTACTAATCAACAACAGTCCATTCCTGCCGACGCGACCCCAGCGACGGAGGGTGGTAAGGCGGCCCCTGAGCCACCTATCGACCTGCTTGACGACGAACCCGAACCCTCCGCGTCCGATTTCGTCGACTTCGCCTACTACGGCGAAGTCATCCCGGCCGGTCTCGAACGTCCCCCACGCGACGTCGAGGAGCCACGTCTATAGACACTAACAGACGACACCGCCCGCGCTCTAAGCGACAAGCGCACCCAATCGGCATACGACAAGTACCTTCACATCGGGTGCTATGCCTTCTTCGATAGTTGCGCCAAGGCGGCAATTAGCGAGGCTTTGGACACGCTGTCGCACGGACCACCTCTATCAGCTGAGCACGCGGCAGCGATTGCCCTCATCAGAGCGGGTCATCGCACCCACGCAACGACGGAGGAGGCCACCCGTACTCGATTGGGCTTCCTCCGCCTCACCAAGGGCGGACAAACAACAAAGATGCGGACCGAGTCTTTGCCGAACTGGCCCACGAGCGCTTCTGTCGCCCACGCCCTACCGCGGTCTCCGGCCCACTGGATGCGCTACGCCAAGCGTTCGTCGACCGCACGCTCGAAGTCAACCTACATGCCGCCAGCAAGGCAGCTGCCGGCGCCGCGTTCGCGAAGATCATACCGGACAAGCCTACATGCCCCGACGCTAGAGCCCGCAAGGCAGCCGCCGACAAACGCAAGGCCGCGGCAGTAGCAGCAGCAGCAGCAGCAGCCCGCGCTGCCCCCCTCGCCAAGCCGACCGACCCGACAAAACCCTCGACCAAGAAATGACGGTGTGGCCCGCCGCGCCGATTCCTGCTCCCCGACATCTTCCTTCATGCGCCACCGCGTGCGTCGAAGATGGCGGGAGTGGGAGCGCATCGGCGCTAGCGGCCAAGTCCTAAGTTGGATCCGCCATGGCGTCCGCGTGAAGTTCAAGCATGGCATACGTCCCAAGCCTTTCAACCACGGCATCTCTACGCTAGACGCAACACCAGCCCAACTCAAGTTTCTAAACTCGGAACTTCCACGCTTCGAAGCTTGCGGAGCGTGGGAGCGCTCGGACAACCCTCGCTATGTTTCCCGGATGTTTTTAGTACCCAAGCCCGGATGTCAACCAGTGGCGTTTGATAATCGACCTTCGAGAACTCAACCGCTACTGTTCAACCTGGCGCCCGCCGGCGGCCCCGGAGGGGGTTGCGCTCGCAGGCCCGTCGGCACCTACCTCTACCTCCACGCGGTGGGCGCTGGTAACCCCATAGCCGTGCCAGGCCTGGCACGGTAGGGGGCTGAACGAGGTACCGACAGCTGCGATCCGCGGGATCAGCAGCTGTCGGGAAGCCCTGTACGGAGGGTTTTGGAAAAACATAATATCCGTACACCGGCACAGGGATCTCCCGCTCGGCCAGTCCGATATGTCTTTTTCGCCACTAAATACTCGCAGATACTCTCCCGACGATGGGGCGGGGGCGGCGTTTGCGAAATATTTTTTGGCGAAAAGGGGTACGGACGGATCAACGGAGGAACGAGGGTGTTGGAGCTTGCGGCGGACAGCTGGGAAGCAGCGCTTGGGACAGCGCTCGCTAGCAGTCGCCAGCCCTGCGGGAGCCTTAGGTCTCCCCTGGGGGCGAGGCCTGATGCTACGCAGGACGGAGGCTAGTCGCAGCCGGAGGAGCGGCACGGTCTGGCGGCGGCGGTCCTCAGGATCGCCCGCCGCCGGAAAAGCCCGGTACGGGGGGTTTTTGGAAAAATTCCCGTACCCACCATCTTTTGAGGACCGGCGACTCGATCCCTGTGTTCTTCCAACCCCTTCCCTAGTCGGTACCCGGTTATCGATAGGCTGCCTCAAGCAGTGTGCCTAGGGTTATCGTAACGGCACACTGCTCGTAAAGGCGGCCCCCTAACAATGTAAACCACCGGGGGAGGGTACGGACGGCCACAACGCGATTAGATAGGTGTTGGAAACAGACGGGAAAAGGACATGGGACATGAGAAAATCTGGCTCGGGGGCAGGAGAGCCAGCCGGACACCGTTTGCAGCCTAGTTATTTTCTCCTCTCAGCCCCCGAAAGAGGCGAGCTGCGTCGAGAGGAGCGGCTAATACCTCGGGCGGGGTTGAGCACGGATCAAGGCGGGACCGACGACGACCTATGCGAGGGGGGTTTTTCACTTGCCTTTCCCCCCAAGCACTGGCACGACCGGAGTCGCACAGGAGCCGAGGTCAGGCAAGTTCGCCTCGACCAGCTCAAGCTGGACAGCCTTGCTGATCAGCGACCCCGCAGCGGCTGGAGCAGGCCGCGTATCGTGGAGACTAGCGACATCTTTTATTTCATACTGTATCCAAAAAAAAATACGTATAGATCAGAAAATAATAAACACCTGGATACGGGTATGTTTTAGACGGTATCGTTACTGCCATTGGAGAGGTTTGGATTAGTGGTTCACGGTCTACCTCACGCTTAGAAGTCCAACAACAAGTTGAGCATAGCAAAAGGGGGGGCCCAGAGACTCCAGCCGGTTTACTCGTATTGGAGTAAAATATTTCAATTTCAATTTCAATTGTTCAACCTACAACATGACTTGCGAGACGCTGAAGCACCTTTGCCACTTGTCTCGCCCGGGCGACTACTTCGTCTCGCTCGACCTCGCCGATGGGTACTTCACCCTCGGCATCCGGGAGGAAGACCGAGACTACTTCACGGTCAACTACCGCGGCACCCTATGGTGCCTCGCGTGCCTTCCAATGGGCAAGTCGGGCTCAGCTTACTACTTTTGCAAGCTAACACAAGTGTTCACGAACCACTTACGGCGCCCGCCTACTCCAGCGCCGGCATCTACACCAAACAGCGCGCACCGGCCGTCCAAACATTTTCTCCGCAACGCTCGATGGCGCGGTGCAAGACTCCTCCCCTACATGGACGACTTTCTTTTCTTGGCGGACTCTTACCACGACGCGGTACTACTTCGTCAACGCGTACATGCCCTGCTCGACAGCCTTGGCCTCCAACGCAACCCCAAGAAAGGCGTGTGGACGCCGACGCAAGTCGGCGACCACTTAGGCTTAACAATGGATTTACAGCTCGGCCAGTTTCGCGCCCCTCCCGCAAGACTACAGCAGCTCGCCCAACACGCATCATCCCTACTCGGCCGAGCGGCTTCGAACTCTCGATGGCTGCCCACACGTCAGCTAGCGGCCTTCGCAGGAAAAGCTCAATTCCTCTACCTCGCCATCGCACCCGCTCGTTTCTTTTTACGCGAGCTCCACAACGTGTTAGCTACACGGGCTGGATGGGGGGGACGCGTGCGCCTCACCCACCAGCTACGTCGCGACCTCGAATGGTGGCGCACGGTGCCCACCCAACACAACGGCCGGTCAATTTACAAGCCCATCGAGACCGCCTACCTCCACGCCGATTCCAGCGACTACGGATGGGGGGCCGTGCTGAACGAGGACTCCAACTACCAAGCGCGCGGTTTTTGGAGCGCTACCGACCGTCTCCAACACATCACATGGAAGGAGCTCCGAGCGGTGCGACACGCGGTCGAATCTTTTCTACCGCAACTCAAAGGCCGGCAAGTCCTCCTTCACGAGGACAACACCGAGGTGGTTGCCGCCCTAACCAAGCTCACGTCACGGTCGCCCGTCATGATGACCGAACAACGGCGCCTCTGGTACCTACTCGACACCAACGACATCCACATCCGCCCGCGCTACATTCGGTCGGCCGCCAACGTCTAGGCGGACACGCTAAGCCGCGAATTGGACACTGAGGACTGGCAGCTCAACCCTCGAATCTTCGAACACCTTCAGCACCAGTGGGGCCCACACACGATCGACCGTTTCGCGTCCATGCTCAACGCTCAACTGCCACGATTCAACGCCCGCTTGAGAGACCCCCTATGCGAAGACGTCGACTGCCTACACCTGTCAGATGCAGCCTAGAGTCGCGGAAAAAGCTATTGCAACCCCCCTTGGTCCGCTCGCCCGGCTCTCGCCGCCAAACTGGCCCAATCACAGGCCGCGGCTACGGCCATCGCCCCCTACTGGCCGAACAAAACATGGTACCATGGTACCAAACGCAACTTTGCACTTCCCGGCAGGTGTTCTTTCCCGGCGATTTGTTCTTTCCCGGCAGGCTCGGCATGCACGAGGGGGTCGGACCTCCCGCGTGGAGCATCGTGGCCTTTCGGCTCTCACCCCCTCTACACCCGACGCGGTGCGATTGGCCGGGCGATACGCCCGGATTGATTAATTTCGATAGTACATCCCGTGCGCCCTCTCCGCACATGCCAACCTCGCTACTGCCTCCAATCCGGAACAGCACCGGCGCCATGGTCCGCCGATCTATCTGAAACTTTTTCAGACCTTCTAGGAACCGACAAGCTCGGGGCTACGGCAGTCGCCCTACTCAGCAACCCACTAGCGCCCTCTACGTACGCTAGCTACGACAGTGCGCTCAGGCAGTTTTTTATATTATGTACAGAAGAAAACATAGCCCCGCTACAAGCCACCCCGGCCACAATGGTTCGCTACACAGCCTAGCTGGCCCTGCTAGGCACGGTCGCCGCCTGTTCGCTGCAAGCCTACTTCTCCGCGGTAAACAAGTTCTTCCGAGACCACCAACGCCAACCCATTGCCGTAGGCGAACTTCTAGCGGACGCTAGGCGTCGCCTCGAAATACTGCAACAACGCCTTGTCCCTACCACCTCCCGCCTACCGCTTCCCGCCCCCGTCGCTCTCAACATCCTAGAGGCAGCCGCCTCTCTACGCGACACCCCCACGTTGACTACTGCCGCTCTTCTCCTACTGCATTGTTTCCGAGCTTGCTTGGCTGTTTGCGTCAATTACATCTTTTTTTGCCGCGCGGAAACTGGCGCCCGCTGCCAGACCGGCGACCTAATTGTCGACAGACCTTCACAGCAAATTTGCCTTTTCGTGCAAAAATCAAAAGGTGACCAGCGCCGCGACACCAGCGACAAGCTAGTGTTCGCTATTCCTATCGCTGCCAACCCCATTCTGGCCGACCTTCCGGACTATTACACGCAGCGCCGCGCCGCGTTCTGCGCAAACTTCTACAAGCGACCACCCCATGACGCCTTATGGAGCTTCTCACCTGCTGAACCCTCCGCCGATTAGGGAGCCGCGTCCACCATCTCCGCCTGGCTCGCCCTTGCCCTCCTCACAGTCAACTCGTCCGCGCCCACCGGTTTCAAATGGACATCGCACAGCCTCCGGAAAGGAGTTGCTTCCGCTGCCAACTGCATCGGCGCGCCCCTCCCCGTAATCAAATATATGGGTGGCTTGGCCAAGAACAGCTCCGTGACCGAAGGAAAGTACATTGACCCAACCATGACCCCCCACACCTGCTGCTTGGCGGTTCTTCGGCTGGCTCACTCCGTGTCTCCGTCCCACCCGCAGCACTAATTTTGGCTGTGTAAGCCTTTGGCTTTAGGTTATTGGCAAAACGTGCCCTAGGGTAAATGATCAGATTGATTTGAATCTAGAGGTTTGCATATCCAACTCCCATGTGTACGGGACAGTGACACTAGCGGTTACTGTTACCGTTAATAGCGGCGCGTCGCATTTGCAGGGCAACCACCTTGCCCGAGCAGTTAGACGCAACCAACGACCAACGACTTCCCCAACGGTCAGCTCTAGCTAGCCCGAGCCTCATAAGCCGTAACTAGCCACGAGCCAAGGCACTCTCTGCTTTCGCGCTCAGCCAATATAGGCTTCGCGCGAACCCACCCACCCAACCCTATAATCCTGCGCTAATCGACCCCCATGCCCCGCCTATGGGTGTCTTTTGGCCAAATTGTAAGCAAGATGACATCTTTGGCAAAACGTGCCCTAGGGTAAGTCGCAAAAGCTCATAGAACTGTCTAGAAAAGAACTACTGCTAGTAGCTTTGTACTGTCCGGGAAAATACGGCGATACTGTGGTACTGCGGTCATGACAATAAAATTGTCGCCGAATCTCACTTTTGTACATGTACCAATTAGAGGAAATAAAAATGTCAGATGCTAGCACAAAGACAAATGGGCCAGGATATGACACTTTCCCCTCCTTAAACACTAGCGTCCTCGCTGTGTAGCACTCAAGATCTTGGTGTCCTCGGGGTTCTTGCAGCCCAACGGTTGCGAAATCTGACAAAGTGAGGGGTCGCAGAAAAGTCTCGATAGACATCCATTCGTAGAAACTCGGAAAAGATGTCAAAGTGGTCAACTCCTCGCATCGGCTCCCAAGTGTCCTCGCTAGGCACGCTGAAAGGTGGCGCCCAACGACCCTTGAACAAGAGTCCAATGCCATTGGAGTTGAAGGCTACGTCGAGTAGTCGGTCGACCTCGAATCGGTTCGCGTCGTGCACAATCAGAATACGCTACGCACTGTCGGCCAATTCTTTGTCGTCTGAATTTCATTTGTCCGTCGACTGGCGTGTACAACATCATGAATCCGTACTCCAAGGGGTAACTCAAACCGAAACGCAACCGGAAAAACTTTCTCCGTAATGAGAAATCGGCCAATGTTGCGGTCGCGTAGTTTAGAACATAATTGTTGTATGATTCGTAGATTTGCCACCTTGAGCTCAACCTTGTCGCCAACTGTAAACGGTACCGGTAACCGTTGCCGATTTGCAGACTCTTGCATATGCGCTTGGGCTACCTTGACGCAATCGCGGGCAAATCTGTGCAATTCAACCAGAATTTTTACTTGCTCCGGTAAACTACGGTTCGTTGTCGTCAAATGTAGCCGTCGTTGAAGATGTCGGCTCGAAATCCAAGTGTCAGCTTAATGGAGACATAGTCGTCGAGGTAGAAACCGTTGCGTTGATCGCAAACTCCGCGTTGGCTAGATGTTAAACCCGGTCGTCGTGCAAGGGGTGCACGTAGCAACGTATGACTTGCTCCCATGTTTGATTCACTAGTTCGGCCTGGCCATCTGTCTCGGGATGGTAGGTCGTCGAAATAGGTCGACGAATAGATGGTTGCCGGTCCAGTTTGGCGGTTCGCTATGAACAATTTCAATTTCACAGTAATTGCCTCCTTCTATTGAATTGCTTGAGTACCACGCACCTCCACCACCGCATCCAAAAATCCGTACGCATTGAATTTTGCCTAGGAATTGGTTCACAAAGCCCTCTCTCGCCGTCAACCCCACCCTCCACCGGCAATAGGCCACGCACTCGCCATTCCCCCCCCCCCCCCCCCCCCCCCCCCCCCCCCCCCCCCCCCCCCCTTACCCCTTTTAGATCTCCAGAACCCCACCTCTAGATAGCCCATCTCAACCAGCCACGGCGGGAACTCATCGATACATATTACTGCGGGCTCACTCCAAAACATGCTTGGTAATGCCCCAACATTACCCGGCCCTCATCTACATCATCCATGCCCAAACGGAGGAAATCAAAGTCCAATCCATCCGCACTTGGACAGCGCCTCGGGAGTGAGCCCGCCTACTCTCGAAGTACCCGGGACATCATACCACAATCTTTCCTTTGATACCCCCCAGGCCCCGCTCAACCCACCGATCTAATCACGCCCCACTTGGCTCTATAATCCCTAATGCACACACGCATAAAACCTCATCGTTTATATGCGGCACATGCTGGGGCTACCTTGCCACCACACAGCGCCTCCTACACACGTCCGATGTGGTTAACTCATAAAGGTCATCAAGCGTTGTAAAGGTTAATCAGAAAGCTTCTCACGCATCAACCCATCGCATTGGACAAGTGAACCCCGCTCTGTGGCTCAATAGAAAGCCAAACGCGTTCGAAAGCGAAATTCGAAACATACATCCTCCAACATATGCAAGTAGAGAAGCAGAATTGATCAGCAAGTTGAGAGAATTGTGTTTTTGCCCACTGGGAGACTATAGAGTCTGGCAATCGGTTGTATGTCTGACTTGTCCATGTACACAAATGTTCACGTTAAATACGCAATGTTACGTGATGCACGTCTGTTTACCTTGTCAAGGGCTACAGATAGAGTGAATTGGGGCAGCACGCGATCAAACGCTCAACTAGCCGAGCGACACACCCATGGCCAGCAATGCAAGTGCGCCACACAGCTGCACCTCCTTCGATTCCGGATGGTTTCGCATCGCCTTTTGCACATCACTCTTCAGCCCCAACCTCGCCGCCACTACCCGGTTGTCTTCACAATTGGCCGTGAGGTTGCAAATGGCCCCACATCCCACCTCCTGTACCTGTGCCGTGATCGGATAGGCGCGCATCGCCGCCCGCACATCGCTCAGCAGCCCAAGCGTTCCCGCCTTGTCCCGAATATTTCCGGTATTGAAGATGAGGACCCAAATGACCTCACACCCCGCCTCCTGAACACCTGGTCTATCTGTGTGCCTGTGCATCGCTGCCTGAACAGTGGCAAGTAGGTCAAGCTTCTCCGCCATAGCCATAATGTGCGCATTGATGGACAGATTGCTAATGGCCTCGATGGCATTCTCTTGCGCACATGGATCGTTGGGATACCGATGCATCGCGACTCGCACATTCGCAAGCAGTTCCAACCGCACCGCCTCAGCCCGGTTCGCGTCGTTGTAGCAGGTGATACAGGAGACGGCTTTGCATGCCTCTCCCTGCACTGTTGGGGAGGTAGCATGGGCGACCATTGCGGTCTTCACATCCACAAGCAGCCCCAACCGGCCCGCCTCAATGCGAGTCTTGGAGTTTTGGCGGCTCATACTACTCACAGCTTTGCATGCCGCCGCCTGCACTCTGGTTGAACCGGCGTGAGCGCGCATCACTGCCTGGATATCCTCCAGAAACCCTATCCGACATGCCTTCTCGGCGCTCTCTTGATTGTCAGATGTGATGCTGGAGATAGCCCAACATGCCGAAAACTGTAGGCCCTCTAACTCCGTGTGGCCACGCATGGCTAACTGCAGATCTGCCAGCAGCCCCAACCGGTCCGCCTCAGCAGCGATGTCATGATTGCGATCCGCGAGATTGCAGATAGCTCCACAAGCGGTATGTTGGAGGATGATTACGTGTTTGTAAGCTCGCATCGCTGCCTGTACATCCGCCAGTAGCCCCAGCTTCCCCGCTTGGATCCGACTCTCATGATGTGTGGCAATGTGGCAGATGGCCCCGCAACCCTCCACCTGCACGTTTTCTGACCGCAAGTGGGCGCGCATCGCCTGCTGCACATCCGCCAGTATCCCCAACCGCCCCGCCTCCTCCTGAGTGACATAAGCAGAACTGGTAATTCCCCTTATGGCGCTGCATGCTGCCTCCTGCAGATCTTCAGAACTCCTATGAGCGTGCATTGCTTCCTGCACACTATGCAGAAGCTCCATCCGCTGCAGGCTAGATAAGGTGTCAGCACACTTGATGGTAATGCTGTATATGACCGCACAGGCCACGTTCTGGATTTCCATGGAGGGCAAGTGGGCGCGCATGACGGTCGCAAAGTCTGTGAGGAGGTCCAGCCGCACAGCCTCAACCGCGGCGGTATCATAGTCGACAATCATTTCCGCCGCGGCCCTACATGCCGATAGCTGCATCTTTGTTTCTCCAGTGTGGCCACGCATGGCAGCCTGCACATCTACTAGTAGCCCCAGTCGCAATGCCTCAGCCTGGTGGCGAGTGATGTCGGAAATAATGCAGCCTATGGCCGTGCACGCTGCAGACTGCACACTTTTGCTACAGGTGTGGGTGCGCATAGCGAGCTGCACGTCAGCCAGCATCCCCAACCGCATCGCCTCCCCCTTGTTCTCGTCGCAGTCGCAGATGAGGTAGTCGATTGTCCCACACGCTATTGTCTGTAGCACCTCCAAATTTGGGTCCGACCGCATGGCGACCTGAACGTCGGACAGCAGCCCCAGCCGGGTCGACTCGTCGTACGTGTCGTCGAAAAAGATTCCGAAGATAAACAGGCACGCCTCGAGCTGCAAGCGCGGCACACTCACGTGCGTGCGCATCGCCGTCTGCACGTCCGTCAGTATCCCTAACTCCGCCACCTCGACAACGTGCTCTTTCCCGTCGGACGTCAGATTTCGCAAGGCCTCGCAAGCTGCCCGCTGTACGGCCTCGCTGTTGGCGTGGGTGCGCATAGCGAACTGCACGTCCGCTAGCAGCCCCAACCGCCCCGCAGCAGCCACTCTCTGACGGGACTCGGGGCGTGTCCACCCGACGATGGCAAGACACGCCGCTGCCTGTACACTCTTAAGCTCCCGGTGGTCGCGCATCACCGTCTGTAACTCACGTACCGTGGTGGCGCGCTTTACTAGCTCCACACAACCAGCCACCCACGACATCCGCGGCGCGATCCGTTCCGTCATCGTCGGCGGCATGGGTCGCACTCCGCCTCTCGGGATGCCTGATATGGTGTCGCCGCTTTGAAACTGGTATCACCGAAGCCTCGGCAGTGCTGGTACACTAGGTTTATGGAAGTCTTACTCTCTCTTGCTCTTCCTCACACAGGCACACTGAAAGTCACTTTGAAATTTTGAATCACGGAGACCATGACCCTCCCCGCGCCGCGCCGCGCCAGTCCAGGTACCTTTAACTACACTCCTCCACAAACGTCCGGACATGCATTATGTTTAGCATAAGCTAGTCAAGAACACGCTCCCCTCTCACCACGTCAAGCACGACGATACCCGAGTACCACCCAATTGTAGGAGAGCCGACAAGCAAGCAGTAAGCCGCCATCCGGGGTGGTTAGACCTCAGCTTAAAGCGGGTGTTGTCGGTGGAGTTTGTCGAATTAAGCCCATAAACTCCCGGGAAATTGTCTTAACTACACACGTCATTCTGAGCGCCACGCTTGGGCATTGCTCAAGCGCTCATACCAAGCTGCATACTTCTCTGTGTTCCACAATACCGTACTTTTGGGGGCTTTTTGGAGGGGGTTTGGAGGCGTGGGTGCCGTGTTCAATGCGCGAGGTTTGGTTTGCGGGTGTGTGAATAGAGCACGGAAGTTCACGCCGCTGGCACGGGTGATTTCTAGGAAAGCAAGCGAGCAAAAACGCACATGACGCAGGTTTGGATTAACACTGCACGCTGTAAACATGCGAGGGCGATTGGCTTAGGGGAGGGGCGAGGTCCAACTTGGCCGTTAAGGACGCATCACGTTGATGTGACGAGTACAGTCCTGCAACAGTACATTGCCGGACATTGTACAGGTACTCGTTACGGATACCAATTCGTGCTTTTCCACAGGATGGACGTATACTCGTGGGTACGTCGCTACTGCAATATTAAGGGTGCTGATGCTACAGTACGACCAGTACCTCCCGGTACGTACAGATATGCATAATTAATCTAACTAGCCAGATGACGCGCCAGAACGAGCTCTCCAATGCAGAAGGAGCCGCGTCGTGAAATCCAATGCTGGGCAGGCCGTGTCTCGAGGACAGATGACGACGGTTGAGCAGCACCAACGCCTGACACGTAAGCGAAGCTTGCAGGCGTAACTAGTATGGGCTGAAACCTATTTAAGCCCAGTGCAGTAGAGGGAGGTGACAGAACCTTTTAACAATTCCTTTGTTCACTTACAACATCTACTGCCTAAGTACAACAGTGAAACATCTTTTGCCTCTCGACAACATCATTTGCCATCTTGCAACAACAGAACTAGACAGACTAGAACAGATTTGTGCTAGCGTTTAGCTTTCAGAGGCTAACCGCCACACTGGTTTCGGAGCTCTTTGGTCGACGCACGCTTTCGTTGCTCGTTGATCTGCTCGACGTTGTTTGCTTGAATTGAGATGGCTTCTCTTGGAGCTGGACATTACGTGGTTTTAGTAATTCACGTCGGAGGAACTAAATCGTCGGACTTGAAGTTGGTGTTTCAGCGTGAGCCTCGTTCTGGTAAAACTTGGTTCCCAGCTGGCTTTGTCTTACCTAACGAAGAGCCTGTCGACGCTGCTATTCGCGAGTTACACGAGGAGACCGGTCTTGTTCTGACATCGGATGATTTGACGCTGTTGAGTGGTGAACCTGTTAACGTTACAATACCTCAAGGACGACAGCTTGTTTACGTGTACTCGGCTTCTATTCCTGTCATGTTTGCTACGAACAGCTTACGTACACCTGCTCAGGTCGAGCAGGCTATTTTGGAACCGTCGACATTTAATCCGGATGGCACTTACGTCGTCCCGGAATCCATCAACATTGATGGTCTGACACTTACGCCCGCACAGAATGGGTTACTTCGTGCTAAGAAGCACAAGAGTGAATTACTTCACTTCGGTTATGTGGCTCAGTGGGAATCTTTTTATCGAGCAATTACACAACATGTTCCAGTCATGCAAGACGACACGTCTATCCCGAGACAGTTCCACATGTACCCCCGGTTTACGACGGTCGACTCTGGTTCTGTCTGGCTGCTGATTCGCGGACACATCAACCGACTGACTGGTGAAGGACCTACAGAATTACGAGTGGGAAAGCCGATGGCTACCCACAACTTGGCTGGACTAACAGTGACTCTTACGGAGACTCAGCGTAAAGCTGCTATTACTTCACCGTACCAGGATGGTCGAGTGCCTTATGTACTGGAGGATTGGCTTGAAGCACAGCCTCAGCGTTTTTATAATGCTTGGAATTACGGCTGACTCGTACGATGCAGTGTTCTGGGTTACTTCACAGTTTATCTGGACACCTAGCTGGGTGGTGGTTGAACCGGAAAAATCAGCCTCCAATTCCATCTACGTACAACGAGCTTGTTGAGGAGTCACGCAAGTCGACGTTTCTTCCGAACATTCAGGACGACGCAATTAACTCTTTGCTAAACTTTACGCAGAGCAATACGATGAGTTACGCGATTTTCACTAAACAGTACAACGACTACTTACGTCGGTCTCGTCAACACCTGACAGCTAAAGTGCAGTGTGTACGCTTCATTAATGGCCTAGCGAACGATGCACTCAAGAAACTGGCTAAGTCACACCGAGCTCAACTAGGATACCAGACTACGCTAGTGGAGCTGCAAAACTTTTTGAATAACGTCGTGACAGATTCGCCGGAACTAGGCAATGCGAGGTCTGCTGCTGGACCATCTACCCAGCCTACACGCAAGCGCAACCTTGATGACCCTCTCGAGGAAGCAAGAGGTGGAAACGTAACAAAGGTGGCCGAGGACGTGGCCGCGGACGTGGACGTGGAGGTGGCAACAATGGTGGACGTGGTCAGACATCTGGTCGTGAAGATTTTAATTCGCTTGCAAACGCGATGACAGCTGAGGAGCGCAAGCGACACATGGACGAGGGACTCTGCTTCAAGTGCCACAAGAAGGGACACCGTTTGTTCCAATGCCCGGAGTTCAAAGGCAAGGCACCGATGCAACCTAAGAAGCAATGATGGTGGCAAGGCTGTTCTACAAATGAACTGGAGCAGCCGGCTACATCTACTGTTCATTCTGAGACACTATTAGCGACAGAGGTCGTCGATACACCTTCGGCATCTCCATCGACTACAGTTGCGACACCTGTAACGCAAGTAGCAGGTCGTCGTCGTCAGACTAAGCAGAGACAGAGTCGTAAACCTATAACCAGACGTTCAGTTGATTGGAAACTTGTTGACTCAGTCTTTGACCCTCTGCATGCACGATTCAACTTCACGTTGGAGGGATGTGCTGATGATGAAGGTCTTAACTCGCACGGTGACTTGCCTCACTGTTCGCCGAGTGACTCGATTCTAGACAGAGACTTAACAGGAGAACGGGTGTTCATCAACCCACCCTGGGAGTTAGCTGAGCAGATAGCGCAGCATTTTGAGGATTGTCGTCGAACATCTCCGACATCTACGATGGCTGTATTTGTACTACCGAAGTGGGCGAAATTTACTCAGGTGACTAAGCACTGGAAACTTTATCAAGAATTCCCAGCAAGGACACAGCTTTTTACAGGTCAGTCACTGGAGAACCCAGCGCAACAGGAGGTGGTTGCTCCAGCCCCTTGGCATGTGCAGCTGTGGTTAGTCGACGCAGATTGTGCGTTTAACGACTCTTCAGAACCTACAGCACCTGATCAACCCGACTCGGTACCAGTACCAACAGACGACTCGGAACAGTCCATCGCTACGCTGCAACAATTTTCTTCGCCAACTACAGCACTACTGACTGACCTCACGGAAGCTCGCCCGTTAATTCGAACTGAGCTGACTGTGAAAACTCCTGATGGCGGACACCACATTTCTGGATTAGTGGATTGCGCAGCGACGCTTGACTTCGTATCAGAGGACTTTGTACGACGCTTTGCTTTACAGACTCGGAAGTCTGCAAGTAAGACTCCAGTTCGACTCGCTAACGGACAACGAGTGACTTCTACTACAGTCTATGACGTCACTTTTGAGCTGGCTCGACACGAGTTTCAACGGACTTTTTACGTTCTACGAGATTTACGCACAGCTGATTTAATCCTCGGTTTACCATGGCTTGATGACGAACATGCCTCTTTACAATTTGGTACAACCAGAATTTTTACACTGATGGACGGTACAGCTGTGGAGACTACACTTGAGGAACGACGCCATGAGTGTCTACTCCTGTCGTCTACTAAAGTTCAGAAGCTTATGCGCAAAACGCGCCGCAGCAGGGGACGTCATGCTGATTTTTACGTCATTGAACTTACATCAGCAGTGGAACAACAGACAGACTTCCACACTGGAGAGGAGCTAACAGCGGAACAACGTAACAACTTCCGGTCGTTACTTTTTGAAGACTTCCCGGAGTTACTGCAACCTGTCGACTCTCCACCTGTAAGCCGACAGTGGGATCATCCCATTGAAACAACTGGCCCAATGCGACGTCAACGTCTGAACCGACTGTCACCAGCAGAGCGTGCTGAGCTTAATCGACAGCTCAAAGACGCAGTGGAAGCTGGTTTGATACGCCCCAGCTATAGTGAGTTCGGCTCGCCAATTCTTTTTGTGCGAAAAGCTGATGGCTCGCTACGTCTGTGCATTGACTACCGTGGCCTTAACGAGGTTACGCGTAAGGACGCCTACCCACTTCCGAGAGTGGATGACACACTGGACGAACTTAAGGACGCGAATTTTTACACACACCTCGACCTCGCTTCTGGATTCTGGCAAGTTCGAGTGCGTGATCAGGACGTTCACAAGACGGCTTTTCAAACCCCTGATGGCTTAATGGAATGGGTCGCCATGCCGTTTGGACTGTGCAACGCACCAGCTACATTTCAGAGGATGATGAACGACATTCTTCGCGACTTTTTACATAAGTTCGTGACAGTCTACCTCGATGACGTCTGTATCTACAGTCGAACTCTGGAGGAACACATGGAGCACCTACGTCTAGTGCTACAGCGATTCAAGGAGGAAGGGCTGAAATTACGCCTTAAAAAAATGCTTTTTCGGATTGCAGGAAATGGAGTATCTGGGCTACACTGTGTCAGCCGGAAAAATTTCGGTTTCCACAAAGAAAGTCGAGGCCGTTGCAGACTGGCCAGTGCCCAAGACGCAGAAGGAGGTTCGCAGTTTCGTACATTTCTGCAACTTCTATGCGAGATTTATACACCATTTTAGCGACCTTACGGCTCCATTGACGGACTTACTGCGGAAGTCCCAGCCACAGAAGGTTACGCTGACGCCTGCCTGTTTGGAAGCCTTCGAGACTCTCAAGTTACGGCTCATTTCCGCGCCATGCCTGATCCTTCCGGAGGTCAGCTCGGACGCGACGTTCACCGTGGCTACAGATGCTTCAACAGTGGGGATTGCGGCAGTCCTGTTGCAAGACCAAGGGGGCGGTCTTCAACCAGTCTCTTACTGGGCGCGTAAGCTGAATCCAGGTGAGCGTGGTAACACTTACTCTGCGTACGACTTAGAAGCTTTGGCCGTATGCGAAGCTGTCAAGCATTGGAGGTGCTATCTTGAAGGCTGTTCTAAGTTCCTTGTTGTAACAGACCACGACACACTGCGACATCTGCTCAGGCAACCGAACAACAGGCTGAACAAGCGGCAAGCAAGATACCTGCGGGATTTGCAACCGTTTGTGGGCTCGATGACACTTGCATATCGCAAGGGAGCTCTGAACGAAGCCGACCCGTTAAGCCGGCGTCCAGACTTCGTACCTCAGGCCACAGTACCCTTATTTTGGGATGGCGAGGTTCCGTCAGATCGAGAATTACGACGGAAGTCCCAGCTGATGTTTGAAGACGCACAGTTAAATTTACTGACTGTTGACGCGTTGCAGCTGAGCCCTGAGTTCGCTGATCTCATTCGCGAGGGGTTCTCACGAGATTCGTTTTATGGGGACGATGGTGAGTGGACAAGAGACAGCCGGATAGAAGCCAGAGATGGGTACTTTTGGCGTCTCAATCGCCTCTGTATTCCACAGAACTCTGAGCTCCGACTGAGATTGATCGCAGAGCTGCACGAAAGTTCGTCAGCTGGTCACAGAGGAGTTGCTAGCACTCTTGCTAAAGCACTCGACAGATTCTGGTGGAAACGAATTCGCCAAGATGTGAACGATTTTTGTGAACGCTGCGTCGTGTGCCGACGAGCGAAGATTCGACCACAGATGGCTGCGACTCTTTACCCATTACCTGTTCCACCCAGACCGTGGAACACAGTTGGTCTTGACTACCTGACACACTTGCCTGAGAGCAACGGCTTTAACAGTGTGCTGATTGTGGTAGACCATCTAACTCGAATGGCCCATTTTCTGCCATGTACAGAGTCAATTACTGCCGAAGAAACTGCAACTTTGTTTTTACAGGGAGTCTACCGCTTTCATGGACTGCCCCGTGTGCTGATCAGCGACCGTGACCCGAAATTTGTCAGCGCTTTCTGGCAGACACTCTGGAGACGCCTTGGAACGCGTCTGAACATGTCTACCAGCCGACACCCAGAAACAGACGGATTGACAGAGCGCGTGAACATCACGTTTCAGCAGCTTCTTCGTTGCTTCTGTTGCTATGATGGCTCTGACTGGTCGACACTTTTACCGCAAGTGGAGTTTGCGTACAACGCTTCGCGTGCACTCGGAATTGAGCACACACCGTTCGAGGCTAACTTTGGTTTTTCTCCTGAGGAGCCTCCTGACCTGCTCTTCAGCATGCGACCATCGATTCCAATTTCGCAAGACGCAACAGAACGGTTGAGATTGTTACAGGAAGTGCACAGCCTGGTACGCTCTGTGTTACAGCTACGTAAGGACGAGATGCAGGCAAGCACATAACCGTCTACAGCGCCACACTTCGCTAAGGGAGACAAGGTGTCAGTCGTCACAGCAAATCTTTTTCTCAGTGGACAACCGAACAGGAAACTCAAAGACAGACAGCTCGGCCCTTTTTCAGTGGAGGAGCAGATTGGAAAACACAGTTAAAGATTGAAACTACCAGCGACAGTACGCTTACATCCTGTGTTCCATGTTAACAATTTACGACCCTGCTCTACCGCTCCGCTACGACCAGCTGTCCCGGTGACTGTACCTGAAGGAGACGACGAGGAGTTCGACGTTTCACACATCTCTGCTGTGTGCATCAAGTCGCTACCTGGGCGACGAGGCAAATATCTGCTCTTCATGACGCACTTCAGTGATGACGATATTCCACCTGTCTGGCACCGGTTGAACGAGGTGCATCGAACAATTGCGTTACAAGAATTCTTGGAGACGCCCCAATGGCGCAAATTCGCCAAGACTCAGGCGTACATTGACTTCATGCACGTTTTCCCAGCGCGCATTCCTGAGTCCCAGTAACTGCTTCAGTAAAGGAGCCAAGAACCACGGAGGTCTGCCTCGCGGCGGCCTCATTGATCTGTCAAGAGGGGGAGGGTACGAGTGTGACGAGTACAGTCCTGCAACAGTACATTGCCGGACATTGTACAGGTACTCGTTACGGATACCGATTCGTGCTTTTCCACAGGATGGACGTATACTCGTGGGTACGTCGCTACTGCAATATTAAGGGTGCTGATGCTACAGTACGACCAGTACCTCCCGGTACGTACAGATATGCATAATTAATCTAACTAGCCAGATGACGCGCCAGAACGAGCTCTCCAATGCAGAAGGAGCCGCGTCGTGAAATCCAATGCTGGGCAGGCCGTGTCTCGAGGACAGATGACGACGGTTGAGCAGCACCAACGCCTGACACGTAAGCGAAGCTTGCAGGCGTAACTAGTCTGGGCTGAAACCTATTTAAGCCCAGTGCAGTAGAGGGAGGTGACAGAACCTTTTAACAATTCCTTTGTTCACTTACAACATCTACTGCCTAAGTACAGCAGTGAAACATCTTTTGCCTCTCGACAACATCATTTGCCATCTTGCAACAACAGAACTAGACAGACTAGAACAGATTTGTGCTAGCGTTTAGCTTTCAGAGGCTAACCGCCACATTGACGGTGGTGTTTGGAATGCTTGGGTATGTGCTTGTACCAACCACACCCGCCCCACGCGTGGCACGCGTCGGGAATTAGGCTCGGAGGACAAGAGGAATGAAGAATTGGTAGACATATATCGACAAACCCCGCACAAATCGTCTCAAGAGGTGAGCCGACTTGGATGGGTGTTACTTGGCACTGCGGCTCAGCTGCGCGGGAATAATCCGAAATTAAAATAATTCATAACAAATCGATTTGTGGGAGTTTGAACTCCGGGGTAGGTGCGTTCGACGTGCATTGAACAGACGCGTCCAACAGTACCTTTTACAAGAAGTTTTGATTATAAATGAGTAAGTTATGACCGCTTGAACATTGTGGCCGAAAGCGGCTTGCCCTTAGGTTGTGCGCATATCGGTGGTAAGTCTACATACGCGATTTCTTGCGTTTCCCCCACAGCGGCGTGCCCAACACCTCCTCCCTCCGTCGCCTATGCATTATATTTGCGCGACCATCGCATCACCGTTCACATTGCGGCGTTGTGCGCCCGTTACTCTTTTCGTCTACCAAGCACGGCGACTGTTTGAAAGAGCGTGCCGCACGGGTGCGGGCGCGATAATCCCAAGTACACATGCCCGGCAGTGTTCGAACTCGC
Organism: Tetraselmis chui; assembly: GCA_026401115.1. Classification (NCBI taxonomy): domain Eukaryota; kingdom Viridiplantae; phylum Chlorophyta; class Chlorodendrophyceae; order Chlorodendrales; family Chlorodendraceae; genus Tetraselmis; species Tetraselmis chui. The sequence continues at coordinate 77,700 of JAPMLY010000684.1, forward strand.
CCCTCGCAGTTGTCAGTGCATTCAATTTTGCGCGCAAAAGCATTGCCTGGGATTTCACGATATTTGTCAATAGAATCGACGCAAATTGAAATTGAAATTGTATACAACATGTCCCGGCAAACTGGACCGGCTGCTGTCTCACGGGCCACTCTACTTCGCCATACAAGTTGAGCCCGGGTCTCTCCGACCAGGTACATTTCTTATCCACACACCTATCTGCAATGTGTGTCGACGTTCCTCGGGAGTTATATAACTGTAAGCAACCGCAGTAATTGCCACAGTTTCCCCACCTAAGCAGTAACAGCGTAACAATTTTGTAATCAAGAAAAATAGATCTAAAAATAAATCCACTTGTCGAGAAATGCAAAACTAAACTGCTGCTCGACCTTCACGACGCACGGCCCGCTCCCACCGAACCGGGGTGTCGACCGGCCTAGGCCGGTCGACGTTCGGGAGGGACGACGGGCCAGCCTAATCTAGCTCCCGCGTGACTTCGGTCTTGCCGAAGGTAGGAGGGGAAAGGCTGGCAAAAATCCCTCCTCGCGCGGTCGCTCGTCGATCCCGCCGCTCCATCCCGTAAACCCCGCCCCAAGGTCTTGCCGCGTCCACCGACGCGGCGGCCCTCCGTGTCGAGGTCCCCCGTCACCTCGAGGACAGGTGGGGGGGACCGAGACACAGAGACATAGAAAAACTAGCGCTCCTGCCTCCGCGCCTGAATTTTCCCCGCTCATTTCCCCGGTTTTTTCTCTGTCTGGTATCCGGGTACCTATCGGTTTAGCCCGGCATGTGGCCGTACCCTCCCCCCTCTGATCGCGCGTCCACCGAGCATCCTTTGCTTGAGCGGGGGCCTCCGCGCTCACCCGGGCCCACGCTCAAGGAATCCTAGGATTATGTAGATCTGTCGGGGCAGTGGGTGTCGAAGAGGGGGGGGGGGCAGGTCACCGTAGCCGGATCCGGCGGGCCCTCCGTGCCGGGTTTTCGTGTCGCTCCTTCTGTCGCGACCGTCCTCCTTGCCGCCCAAGCTAACTCCCCGGGAGATAAAGCTTGTCGACGTAGCGGCTCACTAGTGAGCGCCCTACCCTGGTGCTGTTCCCCAACTAGCTCGACGCCGGGTACGGACATTATTTTAATTTCCGAAAAAGATGTAATCCTTAGCATCTGATGAAATACAGTACAGGTAGTTCCTGGAAATACAAAAATCCCGGAACTGGCAGTGCTGCGATATTTTGTAGGCAAGTCTGCTACTGTTCGGAGTACAGGTACCTGTACCAGCCGCACGCCGACCGCTGTGTCCGGAACGCATCCTCTGGCGGAACTGCTCTTTGGCGGAACTAGGTTCTTGGTAGAGAAAGGCTCTTGTTGGTTCAGCGGAGGCGTGTTGAGCGTACAGCCTCCCACTGTGCCTGCTCGTGCCTGCGAGCCGCGTGACGGAGTAGTTACAAAAATGTCTCCCGCTAGTGAGGCGCCGCGGAAGCGGTATCGTCGAGATGAGCTCGACGTGGAGCCCTCGGTGCACGTAGTGGCGGAGGAGGAAGACGATGAGGAGGAAGAGTGAGTGAGAACGTTTCCACGTAACTAACTTTTCGTGCTTGGGCGGATTTAAGCGGAACGCTGCACTGCCGAAGCGAAAAGTCGAAATAAGAGACTGAGAGGTGCACACAATGACCACACAGGTACATCCCGGTTCACAAGCGTCGGGAAATGGAGGCACAAGTCCGACTGCGACGGCTGGGCAAGGTGCTCCTTTCGCCATCTCTTTGACACTGTTTTCGTTCATGGCGTTGGTGCCTGCTTGCTCCGCCACTCCCACGGCCGGGCATACTAGCGAGCCATGCATATGTCAGACTCGAGAAGCCGAGAGCTTAGAACGCATACTGGTACGGGGTGCAGGGTCAGGCAGTTCAGCCTCGAGATGCAGAACAGGAAGTGGAAGGGGAACACGAGGAGGATGAGGAAGGGTGGGTGCTCCATGACTCTCGCGAAGTCAATGCTACTGCACTTTAAGACGCCGTATGTGTTTGTTGTAGGAATGGATAAATAGATGGATGATGACTTATTTAGAGGGGCACGGCATGCAGGGCCAGTCACAAGCAGAGTCTGCTGCTTGCAAATGCAGCTGCGCGGGCTGGGATGGCGGAGAAGGCTGAGCCGTTGAAGGTGCTGGATGAGGAGCAGGATATTTTGAAGCACATCACTATGAAAACGGCACTCAAGAGTGTGAAGGAGCTGGCCAAGGTGAGGCTTGGCTTCGGGGGCGGAGGGGGCTACCTAATGGCATGGTGGGTGCGTGCAGTAGTGGCCAGCGTCCTGACATGCGCCTCGCTGATGTAGGGCGTGGATTACGGGGATGCTCTGGACACAGGTTGGAAGCCACCGGTGAGCATTCGGCGGATGAAGCCCCACGATCACGACGCTGTGAGGTATGTTGGACAAAGTAAAAAGAGCTTTTGAGTTACGTCAACCTATTTCCAAGTTGTTACTTGGAAGGGCTGCTCACGAGCGTGCGTAATCTACAGGAAAAAGTGGGCTATCTTGGTAGAGGGGGAGGAAATTCCGCCGCCCGTTACTTCGTTTAAAGAAATGAAGTTTCCACAGCCAATGGTTGAGCACTTGAAGTCGAAGGGAATCACGAAGCCCACTCCCATTCAGGCGCGCAATTTCCGGGGCCATCTTGATTGCTCTCATTTTGCATAATATCTCCGGCGAAGTGTGCTGCGCTTTCTGACACTGCCCTGCGTCCATTTGTCGCCGCCATCAGGTCCAGGGCTTACCCGTCATCTTGTCCGGTCGTGACATGATTGGCATTGCGTTTACCGGATCCGGAAAGACGCTTGTGTTTTCATTACCCCTGGTGATGCTGGCACTGCAGGTGCGTACCTAGCACACAGTACACGTCCCTATCTATTTATGAACTGACGGGCCATAGCTAACTGATTCGTTTAATTGTGATTGCATAGGAGGAGCACAGAATGCCGCTGGCAAGTAACGAAGGCCCTGTTGGGCTCATCATTTGTCCTTCTCGTGAGTTAGCTAGTCAGACATGCCAAGTGATTGAAGGCTACTGTCAGGTACGATGCAGCATGCCCTTTTGCCCAAAGGTCAAGTGAATGCACTTGGGTAAGCGGCTAGTCACTCTATTCGCATTCCATGTGCTGAGTAGCCCTTCTGACCCACCTTCAGGCCTTGAAGGAAGGAGGCTACCCCGAGCTGCGACCGCTGCTGTCCATCGGTGGCATCGACGTGCGTACACAAACCGACATCCTGCGGCGGGGGTGCCATATCATTGTTGCGACCCCAGGGCGGCTGAAGGACTTGCTACACAAGAAGCGCGTGAGTATGGACTGTTGCCGGTAAGCTGACCAAACCCACAGCCTCTTTGCGCTCACCTCAATTTTATGGCGTAGCACAATCAGCTGCTTCACCTACCGCTAACGACGCCTGCAACACTGCCCGCGATAGCTATCTCTGCCTGGATGAGGCCGATCGAATGGTGGACCTGGGATTCGAGGAGGACGTTCGCGAGGTAACAGTTACTCAGCGTGCCAACTCGATTGTCTATCTTTCGTAGCTGCATGTGCATGGGATGCTGAACACTCTGCTTCGCATTTCGTGCACACAGATCCTGAGCTACTTCAGTGGCCAGAGGCAGACACTCATGTTTAGTGCCACGATGCCCATGAAGATCAGGACCTTTGCGGAGAGTGCTCTTGTCAAGCCCGTCACTGTCAACGTGGGTCGCGCAGGTGCTGCGAACCTGGATGTCATTCAGGAGGTGGAATATGTGAAGCAGGAGGCGAAGATTATCTATCTCCTGGAGTGCTTGCAGAAGACGGCACCCCCGGTGCTGATATTTGCTGAGAACAAAGTGGACGTGGACATCATTCACGAGTATTTGTTGTGCAAGGTGATTTGACTACCCAAGTTTGCCAGTATTCGGTCCCCTCCTACTCTAAGTAGGAGTACATTTGCAAAGTGTTCTAATTTGTAGCGCTCCGTGATTGCAGGGCGTCGAGGCTGTGGCTATCCACGGAGACAAAGGCCAGGAGGAGCGCCTGGAGGCCATTGATGCGTTCAAGGTTTGAGAATTTGCATGTCCTGTAATTTTTATAACAATATCGCGGGGTATGGCTTCGCTCACGTGTCACACCTGGCCTGACAGACATGTCTGGGCTCGTCATTCAGAATGGCAGGAAAGACGTGCTCGTCGCCACCGACGTGGCGTCTAAGGGTCTGGACTTCCCTGACATCCAGCATGTTGTCAACTACGACATGCCCGGCGAAATTGAAAACTACGTTCATAGGATTGGACGTACCGGTAGGGCTGCCCGCCATGTGTTTTAAGGATTGAAGTCTACTGTCCATCCGGCCTGTCCATTCAATTATGGCTGGTGACATGTGGCAGACCTGTGAGTTGTGAATGTATACCATGCCTGATTGATGGCACCCACCTGTCCCTCCCTCCGTAGGTCGTTGTGGTAAGACCGGCATTGCGACGACGTTCATCAACAAGAACCAGGATGAGACGACGCTGCTGGATCTGAAGCACCTCCTGAAGGAGGCCAAACAACGCATCCCGCCGGTGCTGATGGCGCTGGAGGACCCGCTGGAGAAGCTCGAGGAGATGGCAAACATCAGTGGCCAAAAGGGTTGCGCGTACTGCGGCGGTCTGGGTCACCGCATTGCGGACTGTCCGAAGCTGGAGACGCAGTCTCGGCAGAACGCGCAGAAGAAGGACTATTTTGGTGCTGGCGGTTACGGAGGGGAGATGTAGCAACCTACACAACACCAAGCTCAGGGTACACGGTCGCCGCTTATTCCCTGCTGCATCCCAATCCCCTCCCCGGAGGTGTAATGCAACTTGGATCCCAAGACGATTGCGCGCGGCCGCTGTTCGTTGCATAACAGTAATAAGCGGGTAATTTTCTATAAGGTTACAGTCGAGGGCATCTGAGAGCGCGTGTGGGGCATATGTTTCTGCATATATATCAAATCAGTCGGCCTTACACAAAGGAAATAGGTCTGCGAATTGAAATGGCGCAGGTCTTTTGGGGTGTGTCACTCATGCCTACGGTGTAGTGAGTGCTAATATATATGATGGTACAGCAATACAGATGCAATGTTATCCTCTGAGGAGCGGCTGCATTGGCTTACGCGAAGCCGGCCACTGGCTGTCCGATGTAATTGCAATAATGGTCATAACTCATGCTGAATGGGGAGCTCATGTAGGTGGTCAGCTCGATTGCGGCGAGTAGCTGCGGCGTCACTTGGCCGCCGTAGCCTGACTTTCGAATCAGAGAGTCGATGGTCTGCTGTTTTGTCCAGCCCTCCTGTGCCGGAACCTCGGGCAGGAAGGTCGCGTTCCGGCTGCGGCCAGAGTGCGCGTCGTAGAACTTGATAATGAGCCCATGGACGCCGATCTCCCATTCCATGCAGCTCGCCATTTTTTTAAACCCAAAGATGAGCGACACCGTGCACTGCAGCGAGGGTATCTCCGACTTGTGGATAGGTGAGAACCGGTGGTCCTTGAGAGCACTATCACGAAGCAGCATTGCACGGGAGATGGATGCATTAGAACACAACCGATGACATCATCTTACGATGACATACGAAGCTGTTGGTAAGTCACGAAGGCGACAGCCCTATGTCTCACATGGTCGTCTTGAGGTTAAACTTTATATAATGATTTATGCAACGTTTCGTGGCGGTTCACGCGAGGCAGTGGTTGAATGGGTTACTCGCACCTGATGAGGGCGTAGTCCTTGACAGCTCCCTGAGCATCGCGCGGTTCGAGGGTGCCGATGCACCCACGCAAACGCCACTGGCTCCCGCCGTCGGCCTTTTTCCAAGTGACGAACACAGCGCTGCAAATAACACATTGGGCGGCTGCTTCAGAGCGGACAGGCTCGACAGCGGTCTTCGACAGCCGTTGCAGAGTTCGCGAGTCCGTTGGTGAAGTGGATATCGGCGAAAGGGGGACAAAAACGAAAGCGAATGCGTTTTTCATAAGAGAACGAAAACAATACGTTCAAGTGGCTGCGAGCTATGGACTATTTACGGGGCGAAAGATGATTGGGAAGACTAATCATCAGAAAGGAAACACAAACGAAACAGAAGTTGTCCAACAGCGGAGAAGCGGCCTGTGCTATCAGACCTTATATTAGGACACCATCGCAAACAACGAGGCCAAGAGATGGGTCGCTATAATTGGGGCCGCACCAATGCGCCTGAGGAAAGCCTGGTGGTTGGACCGCCTCGCCACGATAGTACGCTAGGAGCACATCAAAGCAGTGGCGGCAGTGCTCCGGGGTCGCCTCAAGCAGCGGGGTTGCAGGCGGGACTGTTCCCATAGTACTGCAAAGGAAGTGTACTCTACGTCGTACTAACTAGAACCTGTGCAGCTATATTGCGTACTCCAGCTTCCTTCCGCGTTTAGGGTACTTCTTTCTGCTGGGAACCGAGTCGCGGCACTGTCTGTGACCCAGTGCTCGAGAACAATACGGTAACGACGATGTGTTCGCCGATAAGCCGAGCCCCTGTCCCCCGTTGGCACGGTGAACGATCAGGCGCGGCGGTTATTGTCTTTATTCTCGCCGACCATCATCACATGAGCGCCTTCAGACGACCGCAGATTTGCAGTTGTGAATGTATCCGTACGTCGCGAATGTAAAATTAATTAAGAAAGGACACTCCTCCACAAAAGTCCGGACATGCATTATGTTAAGCATAAGCTAGTCAAGGAGGTGTGTAACTACGAGCGCCCGTTCACCATGATATGGGACCAAAACGATGCAAACAGGCGTCTCAACCCCGAGGACTACACCTCCGACGTCAGTTTCTACGCGGTGGGTGAAGACAAGACGACTCTTAACGAATACAAGGCTCACATGAACCTCATGAACGAGCGAATAAACGATAAAAAAGTCGAAGGGAACAGCCCCGTCGTCCAGGACCCGCGGTCTAATTTCCTATAGAAAAACCTTCCCGATACAGACAAGTACATTTTTTACAACAACAACAAGCTTCTTACGCACCCGGACGGGCCCAAGGAACCCAACCTGTGCTACATCCCGCCGCACGTATCCAACGTCTTAAAAAACCCTATCCACGACAAACACGACGAAAAACACGCTCCCCTCTCACCACGTCAAGCACGACGATACCCGAGTACCACCCAATTGTAGGAGAGCCGACAAGCAAGCACTAAGCCGCCATCCGGGGTGGTTAGACCTCAGCTTAAAGCGGGTGTTGTCGGTGGAGTTTGTCGAATTAAGCCCATAAACTCCCGGGAAATTGTCTGAACTACACGCGTCATTCTGAGCGCCACGCTTGGGCATTGCTCAAGCGCTCATTCCAAGCTGCACACTTCTCTGTGTTCCACATAACCGTATTTTTGGGGGCTTTTTGGAGGGGGTATGGAGGCGTGGGTGCCGTGTTCAATGCGCGAGGTTTGGTCTGCGGGTGTGTGAATAGAGCACGCCGCTGGCACGGGTGAGTTTTTGGAAAGCAAGCTAGCAAAAACGCACATGACGCAGGTTTGGATAAAGACTGCACGCTGTAAACATGCGAGGGCGATTGGCTTAGGGGAGGGGCGAGGTCCAACTTGGCCGTTAAGGACGCATCACGTTGACGGTGGTGTTTGGAATGCTTTGGTATGTGCTTGTGCCAACCACACCCGCCCCACGCGTGGCACGCGTCGGGAATAAGGCTCGGAGGTCAATAAGAATGAGGAATTAGTAAACATATATCGACAAACCCCGCACAAATCGTCTCAGGAGGTGAGCCGACTTCGATGGGCGTTGCTTGGCACTGCGGCTCAGCTGTGCCGGAATAATTTGTAAATTACAATAATTCATAACAAATCAATTTGTGGGTGCTTGAGCTTTAGAGTAAATGCGTTCGACGCACATTGAAAAGACGCGTCCAATGGTTTCTGTTATAGAAAGTTTTGACTATAAATGAGTAAGTTATGATCGCTTGAACATTGTGGCCGAAAGCGGCTTGCCCTTGGGTTGTGCGCATATCGGTGGTAAGTCTACATACGCGATTTCTTGCGTTTCCCCCACAGCGGCCTGCCCAACACCTCCTCCCTTCGTCGCCTATGCGTTATTTTTGCGCGACCGTCGCATCAGCGTTCATATTGCGGCGTTGTGCGCCCGTTACTCTTTTCGTCTACCAAGCACGGTGTGGCGGTTAGCCTCCTCAAGCTAAACGCTAGCACAAATCAGTTCTAATCTGTCTAGTTCTGTCGTTACAAGATGGCAGAAGATGTTGTCGAGAGATGTTTAGTGAAAGATGTCTCACTGCTGTACTTAAGCTGTATATGTTGTAAGTGAACAATGGAATTGTTAAATGGTTTTGTCAACTCCCTCTATTGCACTGGGCTTAAATATGTTTCTGCCCAGATTGCTTGCGCCTGCAAGCTGCGCTTACGTGTCAGGAGTTAGGGGTGTCTAACCGTCGTCATCTGTCCTGAGACGCGGCCTACCTAGCATTGGGTTTCACGACGCGGCTCCTACTGCATCGAAGAACTCGCTTAGGCGCGTCGTTTGGCTGGTTAGATTAATTGTGCATATATGTACGTACCGGGAGGTACTGGTCGTAATGTAGCATCAGCACCCTTTACGAATATTGCAGTAGCGACGTACCCACGTGTGTACGTCCGTCCGATGGAAAAGCACGAATTGGAATTAGTAGCGAGTACTTGTACAATGTCATGCAATGTAATGTTGCAGGATTGTACTCGTCACACTCGTACCCTCCCCCTCTTGACAGATCTTTGAGGCCGCCGTGAGGCAGACCTCCTTGGTCTAAGCTCCTTTACTGAAGCAGTTACTGGGACTCAGGAATGCGCGTTGGGTGAGCGTGCATGAAGTCGATGTACGCCTAGGTCTTGGCAAACTTGTGCCATTGGGGCGTCTCCAAGAAATCTTGTAACGCTATCGTCCGGTGTACTTCGTTCAACCGGTGCCAGACAGGTGGAATATCGTCATCGCTTAAGTGTGTCATGACGAGCAGATATTTGCCTCGTCGTCCAGGTAGCGACTTGATGCACACAGCAGAGATGTGTGAGACATCAAACTCCTCGTCGTCTCCTTCAGGTACAGTCACCGGAACAACTGGTCGTAGCGGAGCGGTAGAGCAGGGTCGTAAGTTGTTCACATGGAACACAAGATGTAAGCGTACTGTCGCTGGAAGTTTCAATTTGTAACTGTACTTCCCAATTTGCTCCTCCACTGAAAAAGGTCCAAGCTGTCTGCCTCTGAGTTTCCGGTTCGGTTGTCCTCGCAGAAAAAGGTTTGCTGTGACGACTGACACCTTGTCTCCCTTAACGAAATGTGACGCTGTAGACGGTTCTGTGCGCTCTTGCATCTCGTCCTTGTGTAGCTGTAACACTGAGCGTACCAGGGTATGTACTTCCTGTAACAATCTTAACCGTTCTGCTGCGTCTTGCTAAATTGGAATCGATGGTCGCATGCTGAAAAGCAAGTCAGGAGGCTCCTCAGGAGAGAATCCAAAATTAGCCTCAAACGGTATGTGCTCAATTCCGAGTGCACGCGATGCGTTGTACGGAAATTCCACTTGTGGTAGCAGCGTTGTCCAATCAGAGCCATCATAGCAACAGAAGCAACGAAGAAGCTGCTGAAACGTGATGTTCACGCGCTCTGTCAGTCCGTCTGTTTCTGGATGTCGACTAGAAGACATGTTCAGGCGCGTTCCGAGGCGTCGCCAAAGTGTGTGCCAGAAGGCACTGACGAATTTCGGGTCGCGATCACTGACCAGCACTCGGGGTAGTCCATGTAAACGGTAGACTTCCTATAAAACAAAGTTGCAGTTTCTTCTGCTGTAACCGACTCTGTACACGGCAGAAAATGGGCCATTCGAGTTAGATGGTCTACTACAATCAGCACAATGTTAAAGCCATTGCTCTCAGGTAAGTGTGTCAAGTAGTCAAGACCAACTGTGTGCCACGGTCTGGGTGGAACAGGCAGTGGGTAAAGAGTCGATGCCATTTGCGGTCGAATCTTTGCTCGTCGACATACGACGCAGCGTTCACAGAAATCTTTCACATCTTGGCGAATTCTTTTCCACCAGAATATGTCGAGTGCTTTAGCAAGAGTGCTAGCAACTCCTTTGTGACCAGCTGACGAACTTTCGTGCAGCTCTGTGATCACTCTCAGTGGAATACAGAGGCGATCGAGGCGCCAAAAATATCCATCTCTGGCTTCTATCCGGCTGTCTTACGTCCACTCACCCTCGTCCCCATAAAACGAGTCTTGGGAGTACCCCTCGCGAATGAGATCAGCGAACTCATGATACAGCTGCAACGCGTTAACAATCAGTAAGTTTAACTGCGCGTCTTCAAACAGCAGCTGGGACTTCCGTCGTAATTCTCGATCGGACGGAACCTCGCCATCCCAAAACAATGGAACTATGGCCTTAGGTACGAAGTCTGGACGCCGGCTTAACGGGTCAGCTTCGTTCAGAGCTCCCTTGCGATATGCAATTGTCATCGAGCCCACAAACGGTTGCAAATCCCGCAGGTATCTTGCTTGCCGCTTGTTCAGCCTGTTGTTTGGTTGCTTGAGCAGATGTCGCAGTGTGTCGTGGTCTGTTACGACAAGGAACTTAGAGCATCCTTCAAGGTAGCACCTCCAATGCTTGACAGCTTCGCATACGGCCAAAGCTTCTAAGTCGTACGCAGAGTAAGTGTTACCACGCTCACCTGGATTCAGCTTACGCGCCCAGTAAGAGATTGGTTGAAGACCTCCTCCTTGGTCTTGCAACATGACTGCTGCAATCCCCACTGTTGAAGCATCTGTAGCCACGGTGATCGTCGCGTCCGAGCCGACCTCCGGAAGGATCACGCATGGCGCGGAAATGAGCCGTAACTTGAGAGTCTCAAAGGCTTCCAAACAGGCAGGCGTCAGCGTAACCTTTTGTGGCTGGGACTTCCGCAGTAAGTCCGTCAATGGAGCCGTAAGGTCGCTAAAATGATGTATGAATCTGGCGTAGAAGTTGCAAAAATGTACGAAACTGCGAACCTCCTTCTGCGTCTTGGGCACTGGCCAGTCTGCAACGGCCTCGACTTTCTTTGTGGAAACCGAAATTTTACCAGCTGATACAGAATAGCCTAGGTATTCCATCTCTTGCAGGCCGAAGAAGCACTTCTTAAGGCGTAATTTCAAGCCCTCCTCCTTGAAGCGTTGTAAAACGAGACGCAGGTGCTTCAGGTGTTCCTCCAGAGTTCGACTGTAGATACAGTCGTCATCGAGGTAGACGGTCACGAACTTATGTAAAAAGTCACGAAGTATGTCATTCATCATCCTCTGAAATGTAGTTGGTGCATTGCACAGACCAAACGGCATGGAGACCCATTCCTTTAAGCCATCAGGGGTCTGAAACGCCGTCTTGTGAATGTCCTGGTCACGCACTCGAACTTGCCAGAAGCCAGAGGCGAGGTCGAGGTGGGTGTAAAAGTTCGCGTCCTTAAATTCGTCGAGCGTGTCGTCCACACGCGAAAGCGGGTAAGCGTCTTTACGCGTAACCTCATTAAGGCCACGGTAGTCAATGCACAGACGTAGCGAGCCATCAGCTTTTCGCACAAAAAGAATTGGCGAGCCGAACTCACTGTAGCTGGGACGGATCAGACCAGCCTCCACTACGTCTTTGAGCTGTCGATTGAGCTCAGCGCGCTCTGCATGTGACAATCTGTTCAGCCGCTGGCGTCGCATCGGGCCAGTTGTTTCAAAGGGATGATCCCACTGTCGGCTTACATGTGGAGAGTCGACAGGTTGCAGTAACTCCGGGAAGTCATCGTAGAGTAACGACCGGAAGTTGTCACGCTTTTCTGCAGATAGCTCCTCTCCAGTGTGAAAGTCTGTCGGTTGTTCAGTTGCTGACGTAAGTTCAATGACGTAAAATTCAGCATGACGTCCTCTGCTGCGGCGCGTCTTGCGCATGAGTTTCTGAACTTTAGTAGACGACAGGAGCAGACACTCAGGGCGTCGTTCCTCGAGCGTAGTCTCCACAACTGTGCCGTCCATCAGAGTAAAAACCCTGGTTGTACCAAACTGTAAAGAGGCATGTTCGTCATCAAGCCATGGTAAACCCATGACTAAATCAGCAGCACGTAAATCACGTAAGACGTAAAAAGTCCGGTGAAATTCGTGTCGAGCCACCTCAAAAGTAACATCGCAGACTGTCGAAGATGTCACTCGTTGTCCGTTGGCGAGTCGAAGATGGGTCTTAGTCACAGACTTCCGAGTCTGTAGAGCAAAGCGTCGTACGAAGTCTTCACATACGAAATCAAGCGTCGCAGCGCAATCCACTAATCCAGAAATTTGGTGTCCGCCATCAAGAGTTTTCACAGTCCGCTCAGTTCGAATTAACGGACGAGCTTCCGTGAGGTCAGTCAGTAGGGCTGTAGCTGGCGAAGAAAATTGTCACAACGTAGCGATGGAGGGTTCCGCGTCGCCAGGAGGTACATGTACCGAGTCGGGTTGATCACATGATGTAGATGATGTTGAGTCGTAAAACGCACAATCAGCGTCGACTAACCACGCTGTACATGCCAAGGAGCTAGAGCAACCACCTCTTGTTGCGCTGGGTTCTCCAGTGACAGGCGTGAAAAGCTATGTCCGCGCTGGGAATTCTTGGTAGAGTTTCCAGTGCTTAGTCAGAGGAGTAAATTTCGCCCATTTCGGTAGTACAAAAACAGCCATCGTAGATGTCAGAGATGTTCGACGACAATCCTCAAAATGCTGTGCAATCTGCTCAGCTAACTCCTAGGGTGGGTTAATGAACACCCGTTCTCCTGTCAAATTCCTCTCAAGAATCGAGTCGCTCGGCGAACAGTGAGGTAAGTCACCGTGCGAGTTCAGACCTTCATCATCAGCACATCCCTCCAATGTGAAGTTGAATCGTGTATGCAGAGGGTCAAAGACTGAGTCAACCAATTTCCAATCAATCGAGCGTCTGGTTACAGGTTTATGACTCTGTCTCTGCTTTGTTTGACGACGACGACCTGCTACTAGCGTTGCAAGTGTCGCGACTGTAGTTGATGGAGATGTCGACGGAGTGTCGACGACCTCTGTCGCTAACAATGTCTCAGAACGAACAGTAGATGTAGCCGGCTGCTCAAGTTCGATGGTAGAACAGCCTTGCCACCATCATTGCTGCTTCTTACACTGAGGCGGTTCCTCCAAGGATCGCACTTCGGTGTCTTGCCAGTGCAGGTCCTGAGAGGGGTTTGGTGAGCATGTCAGCCACCATCTGGTCAGTGGGACTCTTGTCTCCTTCACAAAGCCACAGCTGCACCACGCAACACAGCCGCTTGCGCGAAGCCATCCCACCCCCTCCTCAACCTGTCCGCTGACCTCCACACCAACTACATGTGGGTGCGGTTCCTTAAGTCTAAAGACGACGCATGTTCGGAATTGGAAATCATCCTCTTGGACATCAAACACCTGCATGCCCGCCATCACTCCCAGACGGGCGCGTTCGCACCGGTCCTCAAATTTGACTCTGACTCTGTGTTTGAAGCTGCTGTCACTCGCCAGATGTGCGCACACCTCGGCGTCGGGGTACAGTTCTCTGCCCCATACGCCCACCACATGCTCGGCAAGGCCGAACGTCCCTGGCGCACCATCCGGGACAATGCATCGGCGATGCTCCACAACATGGCCGTTCCCAACTCCATGTGGTCGTGTGCTGTCAGCACTGTTGTATACCTTCGCAACCGCACGTACAGTCGCTCGGTCGGACCTACTGGGGGCGTCCCCCTCACACTCCTTACGTCGTCGGTGCCCAACGCCTCCAAGTTCCGCGTCTTCGGCTGCGCCGTTTTCGCCAAGGTCCCCGACAAACAACGTCGGAAACTCAGTGAAAAAGCATTTCGCGGCGTCATGGTGGGCTATCCCCCTGACGCACCCGGGTATCGTGTCTACAATCCGGAAACGCGTCGCATCACCACTTCCGTACATGTTGTCTTTCAGGAAGACACCCCAGGCTTCGACACACAACCCTCCGTCGACTCGGCCATCACCGACTCTTCGGACGACGTACCCGCAGACTCACCCCTATCCCACCCAATTGACCTCACATCACCCACACCCCTACCCCCCCCGCCAACCCCTCGCCATGCTCGGCTCCGCTCCCACCCCATTCGCTACGGCGATATGGTTGCCCACCTGTCCGACTACCCACCCACACTCGTAACGGCGTGTTGTGATCCTGAACAAGGAAAAGCTCAAGAGGACATCTTTGAGCACCCTCACGTCCCCGACCTTGTCACTGGTCCCCCACACACACCTGCCGGCACGTCCCCTACTGCCATCGCCCTCCTCTCCGCCCGAGAGTGTGTGGAACCAAAATCCTACCGAGCTGCACTGGACAGCGCCCAAGCCACCCAATGGCAAGCCGCTATGCAACAGGAGTATTCCTCCCTCATCAGCAACGGCACGTGGGACCTTGTGGACCTCCCCCCCGGCCGCATGGTCGTTAACAGCATGTGGATCTTTAAAGTCAAGTCGGATACAGCCGGCGACGTCTCCCGCTTCAAAGCGCGGTTCGTCGCCAAGGGGTGCAGTCAACGCGCTGGACTGGACTACACGGAGACCTTCTCCCCGGTCATCCGCATGGCCAGCCTGCGTCTCTTCCTAACCATTGCAGCCGCCCGCGACCTTGAACTCTGCCAACTGGACATCGACACAGCGTTTCTCTACGCCCCCATCCGGGAGGATGTGTACATCCGCCAGCCCCTCGGCTTCACCGATGGAACGTCCAAGGTTTGTCACCTCAAGCGTTGCCTCTACGGCCTTAAGCAGTCCCCCCGCGAGTTCAACATGCTACTTCGTGCGTGGCTCGTCGACCATGGATGGCAACAATGCGTTTCTGACCCGTGCATCTACATCTACCGCGCCGGCCACGTCTTCGCCATGATCGCCCTGTACGTCGATGACATTCCCGCGGCCTGCAATGATGCCACCTGGCTCGCATCGTTCAAAGCCCAACTCGGCACACGGTTCAAAATCAAGGACCTAGGCGACCTCTCCCAACTCCTCGGCATGCACATTACCCGCGATCGCTCCACGCGCACAATCTCGCTGGACCAGTCCAAGTACCTGCGCGACATCCTCGCCAAGTACGGCATGTCTGACTCTAAGCCGTCGTCCCTTCCGATGGACCCAGGCTTCCTCGCCGGCCTTACACACTTGAACTCGCCTTCTCTCACAGGAGTGGCCAAGGACGTCTACCCAAGCCTCCTGGGCAGCCTTCAGTACGCCGCCGTTTGTACCCGCCCCGATGTCTCCACGGCATTGAGCATCCTCGGCTCTGCCCAAGCCT
>JAPMLY010000685.1:0-10000 GCA_026401115.1 Tetraselmis chui
GTGGGAGGAGAAGGGGGTCACTCGCGCAGGAATGGGCGCCGCTAAAGTGTAACGTCATGATTATAGCCACTGCCCTGCTCGCTATCACTGTCGCCGCCGTTGTGCATGTCTGAACCGCACATGGTTATCCATGCATCGCTCGCCCGTAGTAAGGAACACACTGTGGCTCAGCGACGAGCAGTGGCCATTTTGAGCTGGAGCGAATTGTGCTGCCTCATTCACAAGTTATTAGAAGCAATGTATTGTAAGACCCGCACTGAGACACGCGCGGCAGCTGTGCCAAGGCCCTTCCGTTACTGACTTGCAGGTATTCTTTATTAATCTACTGCCCACCGCCGATCGCCCACGAATCGCAAGTGACGGGTTGGGTTAGTGCAGGTTTCTGCCACATCAAACGCCGTCGCTGTCATATTCAAATAAACCCTTTTAAACGAGGAACGTTTTTCATTCCGTAACAGCATTCACACATTTCCAGCTTCTTCACAGTTCTTGTCGATGTGTGGCTGCCGTTGCGATTGGAAGGGTTAGGCCGTGCGATTCTGCATATTACAATTATTTTTTCGAATATCATATGAAAACCAGCCATTTACATGTGTCGATCTGACCGTTGCACGGGTCAGGGTTTCAGTGGCCAGGGTCCAAGAAGGCTCTTATTCATGCCAATGTAGGTCGTGCTCGCGGGTTCCCCGCTTTGGTGACTCCATACCTCAGTCTCCTCTTCGCTGTAAACGTGGACCACGCGCAACATGTGAGTCGGGCTTGATAAACAGAGCGAATAAAATCGCCAGCACTTTCCGAATTGGTGTTTCATTTGATTGTTTTAGTTCATTTCTATGTTCATGCTTGCCATGATCTTGTTATGGGTGGAACCTTTCTTTCTAGTATGATGCAGTCGGGGGTTATGCAAGTTATGGCCCTTAATAGTTCAATCATTTAAGGTTCATCGTGCTTTTGAAGTTTGGTCATGAACATGGTGCCAGCGTTAGGATGCCATTGCGCGCTTCTTTGGTGTCACTCTAACAATTTAATGTATAGCTCCGATTGCGGGCGCGACATTTGAAATAATTCCATGTGAGGGTGAAATGTAAGTGCACGTGCGGTTAAATGTCGGATTATATATTGTGATTATTCTAAAAAGTAAGATATACAAGTGATATAACATGCTCAATTCAATATTCTGCAATCATCACTCATATCAAATTTGCTTTCACTATATTGTCCATCACCCCCATATATTTCATTACTAAAACCTAAGACTGCAGAGCCAAAATATCAGTTCAATAGTTCAATACAAAACATGTAAGTGAATTTATTCATGTTCATATTAACTGTTAAATGTGAACAAGAAAATTTGACGGTGTTGGGCGGTGTCTGAGCTGTTTCTCGAGATGTTCATTAGCAAACTGTCATGTCAAAGTGTTGATCGATGGGCGCCCGCCGGCGGCGCAGCGGCGGCGGCCCCGGAGAGGGATGCGCTCGCAGGCCCGTCGGCACCTACCTCTACATCCAAGCGGTGGGCGCTGATAATCTTGTAGCCGTGCCATGCTTGGCACGGTAGGGAGCTTAACGAGGTACCAGCAATTGCGATCCACGGGATCAGGAGCTGTCGGGAAGCCATGTACGGAGGGTTTTGGAAAAACATAATATCCGTACAACGGCACATGGATCTCCCGCTCGGCTAATCCGTGATGTTTTTTCCGCGACTAAATACTCGCAGATACTCTCCCGACGAAAGGGCGGGGGCGATGTATGCGAAATATTTTGGTGAAGAAGGGTACGGACGGATCAGCGTTGGAGCGAGGGTGTTGGAGCTCGCGGCGGACAGCCGGGAAGCAGCACCACGGTATGGAGCTCGCTAGCTGCCGACATCCCTGTGAGTTTATGCCTCCCTTGGGGAAGAGACTGAAGGCTACGCAGGATGGAGGACGGTCGCAGCCGGAGGGGCGGCACAGTCCGGCGGTGGAGATCCTTAGGATCGTCCGCCGCCGGAAAAACCCGGTACGGGGGATTTTTGAAAAAAGATTCCCGTACCCAACACCTTTTGTGGCGCGGCGACTCGATCCACGTGTCCTACCAACCCCTACCCTAGTCGGTACCCGGTTATCGATAGGCTGCCTCATGCATTGTGCCTAGGGTTATCGTAACGGCACACTGCTCATAAAGGCGGCCCCCTAACAACGTTATCCACCGGGGGAGGGTACGGACGGCCACAACGCGATCAGATAGGTGTTGGAAACAGACGGAGCAAGGACATGGGACATAAGAACATCTAGCACGGGGGCATGAGAGCCAGCCGGACACCGTCTGCAGCCTAGCTATTTTCTCTTCCCAGCCCCCGAAGGAGGAGAGAAGACTCGGCTAGGTGGCGAGCTGTGTCGGGAGGAGCAACTACTACCTCGGGCGGGAATGAGCACGGCTCGAGACGGGACCGACGACGATTTGAGCGAGGGGGTTTTTCACCTGCCTTTCCCCCCTAGCCCCGGCACGACCGGAGTCGCACATGAGCCGAGGTCAGGCAGGTTCGCCTCGACAAGCTCAAGCGGACTAGCCTTGATGATCAGCGACCCGCAGCGGCTGGAGCAGGCCGCGTATTGTGGAGAATAGCGACATTTTATATTTCATACTTGTATGCAGACAGTACTTGTTTACGTGTGTGTTTTAGACGGTATCGCTACTGCCATTGGTGAGGTTGGGATTAGTGGTTCATGGTCTAGCCCAAGCTTATGAGTCCTAATTTGGCATAGCACGGGGGGCCCAGGGACAACAGCCGGTTAATTCTAGTATTGTTGTAAACAATTTCAATTATCAATTTCAATTGTTGATCGATGTGCGACTTGTGAAACAGTTTGTGGGAAGTTGTTGGACATCACAGGCAATACCTTCGGCATGCTTTCGGAGCGCATGAGCGCGTCATAGCTTCAGCAAAGTGAAAACCAAACCGGGGTCATCGCGAAGCATAGCGACAATTAAAAATGCATTGAACATTGCCAACCACTAAAGCTCCCGCGGTGCAGCCCTTCTAGTAGTGTGAATGGCAAGTACAATCAAATTAGGGTATTTTTGCAGTGGAAGACTCTTACGTGCAATCGCTACTTGCTTAATCCCGCAATTCTCTATGGAATTCGTACACCCGCACGAGCTGTGATAGTGGCATGTACTAGCCTAGGCCACTTTCTTACATTTTTGTAAGCATCAAATCGTGCCGG
Organism: Tetraselmis chui; assembly: GCA_026401115.1. Classification (NCBI taxonomy): domain Eukaryota; kingdom Viridiplantae; phylum Chlorophyta; class Chlorodendrophyceae; order Chlorodendrales; family Chlorodendraceae; genus Tetraselmis; species Tetraselmis chui. Next base: position 3,207 of record JAPMLY010000685.1, read on the forward strand.
CTCGAAAGATATGCCCCGGGCAGCATCAATATAGCGCATCTCAAGCGACCCTCCTGAAGAGACACAAGACGGTTCAAAACTGAAGGCGACCTAAGATAGACATTCAGTCCAGCACAATGGAGGGCGGCGGCAGTGACAAGACTTGTTCTCGGTTTTTCTTTTCCTCATTTGTTGAAATTGAAAATATTTACAAAAATGCCGACTTAATATGTTATGTCTCAGGGCGTACTCAAGAGTGCCATCTAGGTCTTAGCAATATTGTTTTCACTCGGTGGTTTCATTGTCCATCCTCTCCGCTGGCAGTGACAACGTAATATCAATCATTCATGGATAGAACCTATCGCTAATCATGAAAAATGACTGTGTCGCTAATCTCCACGACGCGCGGCATGCTCCCGCCGCTCGAGGGAGCTGGTCAACCAACTTGTAAGCACGTGTTGGTCAAATCGGGTCAAGTCAACCTATGCTCTTGTGCGATTCCGGTCGTATCGGTTTTGGGGACGAAAGGATGCGTAAGAAAAACTCGCTCATGTCTTCGACGGTCCCGACTCGATCCACGCACACCCTCGAGATAAATGCTCCTATAGTCGCAACTGTCCACCTAGCACGTGCTTCCCTTCTCCTTCGGAATAGGGGAAGGAAACCGTAGCTGAAAATAGCATCCTTTTGTCGCTCCTCTCCACGCGTCAATCATGTCACGGCCGGCTGCCACTTGTTTTCGGCACCGGCTGAGCAGAATTTGTCTTCCGTACTTTCCCCTTTTGGTTTACACTGCTATGGGGCCGCCTATGCGGGCGATGTGTTGCCCCGAAAGCCCTTAGCACATCGCCCGAGGTACTCCTATCGATATTGGGTACCGACGAAGAGGGGGGGGGGGGGGGGAGCGGGTTCGTGTCTCCAACCGCGAAGGTGCCGGGTATAGACGTCCGTACATGGTTTTCTAAGTGTGGTCGATCTCGAGGATCGTCGTCGCTAGACCGTGCCTCTCCTCTCTCCGCGGTTGTCGTCCTTGCTGTTGGTGTCGAGGTCCATCCCCCGGCTCGGCTCGACCTTAGGTGCGCCGCGCTAGTCGACGTCAAGCGAGCGCCCTTTCCTCGCGGTGCTTCCCGGCTGTCCGCCGCCAGCTCAAACGTCTCCCTCCCCCCGCCGATCGACATGTAACCTCCTCGCCAATTTGTATTTAGAGATACAGTCCAAGCCTCCTCATAAAGAGGGTATTCGAGGGTATTCATTCGCGAGAAAACACATCGGACGAACAGAGCGGCTGATCTTAGGGCTAGAAGTGGAAAGATATTATCTCTAAAAGCCATCCGTACATGACTTCCCGACATCTGCTCATCGCGCTGATCGCAGTTGTCATCCTACTGAGTCTAGCCCCCTACCGTGCCAATTTTGGCACGGCAATAGGGCTATCAGCGCCCACCATGAGGAAGTGGGAGTGAGTGCCGACGGACCTACGAACACAACCCCTCCGGGGGGGCTGTCGCTGCGCCGCCACCGGGCGCTCTCTCATTTACTTATATCAGCAACTACATTGCAGCATGTAAACTTTCGCTACTCCTTGCTCTCTTCATTGGCCGTAATCGTCTCTTGTCAGTTTACAACACAGCAAAATACGGCAATGAAAATATTTGAGTGAAAGTATTCTCCGCTTTTAATGCTGCCTCTACGACAGTATGGGCAATCGCTGACGCGTCTCCGTTCTAGTTGTTTCAATGGGGTGATCCTTTTGTGGACTAAACTAATGCAAGACGATAATGTAATAACCCCATTGAAACAACTGGACCATTGAAATCCCGCTACATGGAGTCGGTTAAATGTGTGTGTGGGGGGGGGGGGGGGGGCGGGGGTAAGCGCGCGCGTGTGTGTGTGTGTGTGGGGGCGGGGGGGGGGGGGGTGTTTGTGTGTGTGTCATTTTGTGTGTGTATGTGTGTTTGTGTGTGTGCGTGCGTGTGTGTGTGTGTATTTGTGTGTGTGGGGGGTGTATGTTTTCTTTTCGTTTGTCTGTCTATCTGTCCGTCGGCCGGTTTGTCGGTGTATCCCTTGAAGTTCCTTAGCTCGATCAGATTCGGCATCATGACTGCGATCTTATGGTTTGAAAATATATTTCGATGGTGCATAGCGTATTTTGGGGGATATAGGGATCTGGATGCGTCTTGAACGACCGCCGACTGCGCATCGCTACGATGGGTACGTGAACATTATTTTAGTGATTACAGAAAGGTAGAGTGAGAGTGACATGGTCTATCTACATTATGACAAAAATGCAGGGATACAACGTGTGTGTGTGTGTGTGTGTGTGTGTGTGTGTGTGTGTGTGTGTGTGTGTGTGTGTGTGTGTGTGTGTGTGTGTGTGTGTGTGTGTGTGTGTGTGTGTGTGTGTGTGTGTGTGTGTGTGTGTGTGTAGGTGGGTGGGTGTGGGTGTGTGCGTGGGTGGGTGGGTAGGTGTGTGTGTGTGTGTGTGAGGGGGAGAGAGAGAGAGAGAGAGAGAGAGAGAGAGAGAGGGGGGGGGGGAGAGAGGGAAGAAGTGTGTGTGTGTGTGTGTGTGTGTGTGTGTGTGAGAGAGAGAGAGAGAGAGGGAGAGGGAGAGAGAGAGAGAGAGAGAGAGAGAGAGAGAGAGAGAGAGAGAGAGAGAGAGAGAGAGAGAGAGAGAGAGAGAGAGAGAGAGAGAGAGAGAGAGAGAGAGAGAGAGAGAGAGAGAGAGTGCGGAATCAGCAACATACACATTACTTAAAAGGCGCAACTACTACGGGCCGATGAAACAACATATCATCGCCTGCGGAGCGTGCTGAGCGGGGATCGAACGGCGGTCTCCATGCTCATGCACCACATCTTGGTTGCCCGTGCTCGTGATGCGTTGTCTTTCACCATCACTTTGTGAAATAAAAGCTACATTACATGCCAATATAGGCCGATTGTTGTCTCAAACCCGCCCCGACTAGATGCGAGGTGGCGGTCAGTCTAGGAAGAGGCCGATCTCCGTAACTATTATACTCCAAGTTATTAGTGGAGTGTTTGCCCCTTTCCCCACATGCCGGGGAATGGTTAAAGTATCAAGAAAGTCAGCGGTGATTATTTGTGGAAAGTTGGCGCGATATTTTCGTGGTGGAAATGATTTTTGCGCGGCGGTATATTTTGAGGAGGTAGCTCGCTAATACCATTACAAGAAGCACTGAAGGCACAAGGACATGGATAAAGGGGGGGCAAGAGGTCAAGAGTGACACGAGGGTCAAGACGCTAGCTCGCTAATGCAGCCTTTGTACAGTGTGCCTATGGAGTGTGTGTGCGATGTTCTTAATAACGGGGGTCTTAGTAGAATGTGATTTCAATTTATCCGGAAGGTCATTGCGAATTTTAAGAAGGATGGCGAGGTTTTCGATAGTCGTGATATGCGAGAGCCAATGCGGCTCATTACGAGGGAGGGGGGGGGGTATTTGAGTTTTTGGCGAAGACATTTGGAGAATTTTTGCGAGAGGAGTGCATGTATGTGTGCTGTATTCGGAAACGTAGTTAAGGTCATTGTCAATGCATTGTATCTATTTGGTCGCTTGGTGCAGGTTTTAGAGACATTCATGAGTGAAGTTGGCGCGATTTTGCAAGTGATGGACCGGCGTCACATTCAGTTCATCTTTTCTCGCGGGGCAGACCGAGTGTCCGGGTGATGTGATGCAGCTGGACTTCACGAGCCCGTATAAGCACTTGGTTGTGGATATTGCCGTCACTATTGCACGCGCGAGCTGTAGTGCCCTTGTTTGTAGTGCCTCACTTTTGCTCCGTGACAGCCTCGCGGTCGGTGCCCAACATGCAAAGCTTGATTAGGCTTTACGCACTTCCGACCGAAGTTAGCACGCCTCCACCCTCCGGCTCAATATGCTCACGACTATTTTTTTTTGCTCTCGAGGATGGGGGCGCTTAGCTCCACATGCTATAAAAGTCGTCGATCGGTTGGTGAGTTTGGTGGGTAATCGCGGTTTGCCAAGGTGGGGAACTTTTGCGTGCGACTCGCAGTCTGCGTCGGGAGCTTCATGCTCGCTTGAAGATCTTTGTTCGTCGGCCAAACTCGGCTGCTTTCCGTCATACATTCCGTGGTGATCTATGTGCGTAGAGAGTCTTGGCATCGCGTTTGGGTTCATCGGTTACCCTTCATAATACGTGGCACGCTTACATGTTGTATTTACTACGCCGTGCGCGATGGCTATGCTGAAGTTTTTGCTTGTTTCCCTGCTTTGCGGGCTTAGTAGGTGCTTTGACTTCCATTCCACCTTTTTCGTTGGTGGGTTTACGCCGCACTTCATGTAATACTCTCTTCCACAAAGTTCGGACAATATTTTGTACCTTTGTATGTGAGAAATGTAGTCGATTGCATTGACAACTCGTATGAGCTCTTGGGCAATGCCTTGGCGCCCAAGGCGGATTGCGCTGACATATGAAGGCGATCATTTGAGCATTACCGGGGCATATGGGGTTCTCGCGCCCTCACCCGCGCGACACACTTTTTAAACAATCGCCATGCCGGTTGCATGAATAGCGGGCTCAAAGCGCCGCAATACGAATTATTGCGCGATACGATGGTTATGCAAATAAGATGCATTAGCGGTGGAGGGAGGGGCTGTTGGGCAGGCCGCTGTGGAGTAAACGCATGAAATCGCGTATGTAGACTTACCACCGATATTCGCACAACATAATCAAGGTAGCTAGTAGGCTAAGGGCAAGCTGTGTTCGGCTAATCGGCCATTTAGTCTAAGCGGTCATAATAACTAACTCATTTAAGATTTAAATTTTTGAATAAGGTGCGTGCCATTAGACGCGTCCATTTATTGTGCAAAGGACGCATCTACTCAATGGTTCATAACCCCACAAATCAATTTCAGAGATTTGTTTCAGTGTACCAGCAATGCTAAGCCGCAATGCCAAGCGACACTCGTCGAGTTCGGCTCATCTTCTTATGCTATTTGTGCGGGGCTTGGCAATGGAAATGAAAATGATTTACAACATATACCTCTATCGCGTTGTGTGGCTGTTGTCTAAGGGCCTTACATCAAGAATATACACCGGTTTCCCCGTTCCTAGATACTCCTCGGGACTAAGTCAGTAAACGTACATGGGAGTGTAATCAAATTCCCGAAGAACCAAAAGATGAGAGACACTACATTACATACTAAGCGGAAAAGTCCCGTAATAAAATCCACAGAAATCCCCTTCACCGCGGGAAAAAGAAACAACCTAGAATAAGATCTATCGCCAACTCCGATGGCCGTGTTGAGGGACCGGCATGCTAGTCCCCTTCTCTTCCCTCACCTACGCCAATCGTGTTCTCATGATGGAAAGAACGGTTAAGGCAGTCATAGACGTCCCGCCGTTTGCTTTTCCTTCCGGGGCTTTGGTCGAGGCGCGGCTTATAATTCGAGTCGGCCCCCTGCTGAGTGAACCGTTGTTGGGGTTTGGGCGGGATCAGGACGGCGTGGAATGTTGTCCGGGGAGATATCCGCCGCGGCGAACTCGGAGGGAGGGGGGGGGGGGGGGGGGAGGGGGGGGCGTTGTGGCGTGGAGGTTGCCGCGGGGCTTGGTAATGTATGCTTATATACTCCTCATTCCTGTTGGTGTGGCCAATTCCCGACGTGTGTCAAGCGTGGGGCGGTGTGAATGGCACAAGTTTGTGCCCAAGCATCCCGAACACCACATGCCATCAACGTGTTGCGTCCCAAATGCCCAAATTGGCCTCATCCCTTACTAACGGCAATCGCCCTCAACCGCTTGCAGACTAAAATAGTTAACAAAGCCTGCATCATGCGGGTTTTTACCCGCTGACTTTTCAAATACTTCACCCGTTCCTTTGACGTTGACTTCCGTGCTCCATCATTAGCACACATGGAAACCATAATACATGTCGCACTCAACTCGGCATTCACGCCTATAAACCCCCTCCAACAAGTCCAACAAGACAATGATATTACGTGGATCACTGAGCAATATGCGCCTTGGTATGAGCGCTTGAGTAATGTCCGCGTATATTTGTCATGACAACGTTTGTAGTTATTTAAACACTTTGGGGGGGGGGTATCTATGACGAGCTTGATTCGACAAACTCGTTCTACAACACGCGCTTTAAGCTTGCAACTACGAATGACGGCAATCTTGCTTCTCGGCTCTACTACAACTGGTTGGTACATGGGTGTCGTCGTGCTTGACGTTGCGAGGGGGGACGAACGTATTAAACTAGCTTGTAATAATGCACAGCATATTGTAGCCGTATGTCAGCACTTTTGTAGAGGAGCATTGTTTATGGTAACTTCGTTTGCTTTTCACCGCTTATTATTGGTAAGTAATTAGTAGTCAGCAATCCAAATCGGGGTCGTACATATCAGCAGCGGCGGCTACCCGTATCCGTACCAGTACCATCACAGCGTCGTCGCGTCTTTCTCGGCGGCCGTCGCCTCGCTTCACTGACACCGACGCAGCCGACTACGTCGCCGACCCACTGTCACCGGTTGCGGTTTACTATCATAAAATTGGCAGAGAGGCCAAGTCGCGAAGGGTCGCGAGTGAAGAGGCGGCGTAGGTTTTCTTTACGTGATGTCGCAGGTGGACATATTTGCGGCGCTGCAGGGTGGGGCGCACTTCGACCGCCACCGCTTCAAACGCGACATAGAAAAGTTCGCCGCACCATCCTCGAAAAGGGCGGCGACCTCTTGCTCGGGATCAGCGCCGCGGGGTAATTCAGCCACCGCGAGTAGCACTGCATCTAAGGGGGCAGGAAAACAAAGCACGAAGAGGGCGAAGAAGGCAAAGGCGAC
>JAPMLY010000685.1:15000-25000 GCA_026401115.1 Tetraselmis chui
TGCGCCTCCGGTGGGCAGGTGCCTGGTTGGATGCTGACGCTGAAGAAGGCGGATCGCGACGCGCGGCCTCCCCCTGGTCGGGCGGACGCCTCCGCTTTGGAAGGCATCGCGGTGCCCAAGTACGACCGACAGAGGCAGGAACGGCGGCGCAGCATCATAGCCGCCTCGAAGAAACGGGCGAGGCAGCAGCAGTGACAGGCGTTCCAAAATGCAAACAAAAAGTTTTTGGGTATGTGCTTAGGCTGATGGATAAGGTTTTCAGTTGCGGTTTTAGGGTTTAAACTGTGTTTTTTCACGGATGAGAAGCAGTGTAAGGAAGCTTTGCGCAGACTTTGATCCGCGCTGCATGTGCCTATGAGTTGGATCAGCATGGCTCGACAGAAGACATTATGTTTTGGTGCGGGTACCTAGGGCCTTCGTTGAAAGATGTTCGAAATTGGTTGTAAACACGTCCGAGCCGTCCGATCTTTCACTAGCACTTGAGCATAATAATGAGTTTAATCAGTAAGACGAACATAATTGTGATGAATAAGCAGATGATGCACCAGGCGAATGACTCCACACCAAACCGCAGATTTGACATGCACAGCAAATTTCTCTTTCTCACACGAATGTAAACGGGCAGCACATGAAGAGTTCGACCTCCCCAATGCCATCCCTCCGTCGCGACACAGCGCAAGCAACGCCTGGCTGGGCAGCCCTAATTTTCATCTGCCTAAATATACCGGCAACGTTGTTGATACCCCATGATGATTTGCCACGCGTGAATCGAGTCGGCATTCGTAAGTCCCCCCACGCGTTTTCTGATACTCCAATTTGCTTTTTCCGTTTTTGGGAGCGTTGTTTGTGTTACCAGCAATCCTTACATGTCGAAAATTCGAAGTGCATAGATGTTACCAGCAATCCTTATTTGATAGATGTTCGAAATGAATTCGAGAACTTCTGCCATTAGCAAAACGCTGCACAATGCATCCGTTTGGTTGCCAACACGTCTGAGCCGCCCGAGTTTTACCACTGCTTGAGCACAATAAGCAGCTCAAACCAACTTTGCAGTGATGAAGCATGCGATTGACTCCACACAAAACGCCACAAATGCGCTGTTGCCAGCCACCAGAAACGCAAATACATATATATCGCAGGAATTCAAATGTAAGACACAAAACAGTTCATCCTCAATTTCACCCCTCCATCGGGGCGCAGCGCAAACACCGCCTTGCAGGGCACCCCAACTCGTCATCTGTCAGTAGATAACGACAACGGTGCTATTATTTCACTACGCAGTCGTGAATTCTCGCAAACGTTTCTTGATACTCCAGATTGATTTTCCCATTCGTGGGTTTTGGGAGCGTCGTCTGTGTTGCTGATCCCTGCATGTCGAAAAAAACAAGTGCATTGACACGGGTGCGGCGCCAAACACGCCATAATTTGTAGACAAAGAGTACAAATTGTAGTGTTAAGCACCGTATATGCACATTAAAACGTAATTTAACTGTGCGAGTTCTCATGCAAATCAGAAATGTTATATAGCGGATCCATTTTTTGTTTAACGCTCACTTCAACCTTGGCGCGATGATTGGGCATTTGATGAGATATGTAGAAGCTGTGATGACGAACCCCAGTTTGGTCATGGGTAGTTCGTAGGCAACGCATCTCACGAAATAATGATACAACAACATTCAACAAACAAATGGCACATTGTATTAGTCCTTGTTTCATTTTTACATATCAATTTAGGAGTCCTTGTTTGGCCTCCTTCACATGAGCTATCCAACGCCCGATAATCGTTAGAGTTAGTTATAGGCACGTTTATATTACATATTGAGTATCCACAATCCGCGGAGGCCCATTTTCACATTTGAATTTTCACTACGGAGAGAGGGGAATGTATCCATTTTCATGACTTTAAATGGCTGGTAAAGCTATCATCATTTCGCACGTACCACTCATATATCCCGAGTGCACCGTTTTCTAGTTTAGCGGCAGCAACACCCCCTACACATGGCAACGGGTTGTTATTGCCAACCACGAACATGACCACGACATTGTGCGCAAGGCGGCGATAAAATATGCCATCATCAGCGCTCATCTTCTCTTCATGGGTGATATGAATATCATTCCTTCTCAATTACTTCATATTTTATCTAGTGCACATATGTTGGCGGTCTCGCGTTCAGTTGTCGGTGGGGTTTGTCCGGCGGGTAGGCGCGTAGTGGTCCGATTGAATTTGTAATGTTGGAGAGGTGAGTGCTTGTGGGGTGTCCGCTTGTTTGTCACGTAAACACTATCTTTACTTGCAAACGTAACCTAAAGCAATTGAAAATATGTGCAGAATGTTTGAATATTTAAAGTGCCATTTATAATGTTTTATTTTAAAATTCTTACTCTATAACGAGCATGCACATACGGTCGCCAGCGCTTGTCGCGTAAGTTGGCTTATTGATGCAGCGCATAAATATGAATAAACCCCCTAAAGAATAAGTTGTTCGGAATGAACAAAATTAAATTTCCAAGCCTTAGTATATTTGTAGTATATATGCTTAAAATAGGAATATAAAAATAAAGGTATGAACGGGAACACTTTTTCCTCCATCTACACGGCGTATGCCCCTTTCAATCCCTTTACGAATCAGCTAGTACATCAAGTGGCCATGCATGTATCAACGCTACTGCTTATGTCACTCCTCGTCTACTTTCCCCACTTTGCGGTGCAAATGGTTACCCACCCTTGGAGTGGCAGGAATGGTATATGATAACCCTGCAGTATTGCCTAATCCGCCCCTCCATTTTAGATTATCCAGCTACGGTACCCGACATGATTTAGGGAAGGATGAGGTCACATATCCGCATGGGGTGGCAGCCATGGCCCAATCGCTATACTCCTAGTCATTACCGCAAATCCCACCACCTCTTGAGTGACATTATCGGTGCGCCCCTCCACCACGCCGACCGTTTTGCTTTTGTATGCACGATGTCATGGACAACGTGCACTATGTGGTTGCATGTCCGCACTAGGAGACAACTGCGGAAAAAACGAAATCCAATCCCTTTTTCACTCGGCATGCATGAGTGCCAATCCCCCATCCCTAGAGTGCATTATTGTGAATTTTCGATTGATGCATCCCTGGAGTGTATTATTATCATTTTTCGATTAATGCTTCCCTAGAGTAAAGTATTATCAATTTTCGCATTGGAATACCTTATTATGCATCCCAAAATTGTAACACCACTTGTGAGCGTCACGCACTCCGTATCAAATCACATATCCACATGCACGCCGCCTAAGAGTCACGAAATCCACATGGCCTACCACAAAATCCACCAATCCTACCCTTGGAGTGCATGAACGGCGATATCCTCACGCTCATCCCCCATTGGCGTGGATTTCTAAAACCCTACGAGTGCCATATGAAAATACAGTTTTCGGCTTTAATCGCCATCCCTCTCCGACCCCTAGTCTCTACAGCCAGATCCGACTAATTTTAGTCGTTTGTGGCACAACCGACTAAAATTAGTCGGTTGTGCTTTTGGGCTTTTTCCATAGGTAGGAAACTTCAATTTCTTACCACCGAAGAGCCACAGGTACCTAAGACAAAACGTAGTAAGGGAAAATTTTCTATTCTTTGATTGGTGGACTTGCGACACTGGGGGAGCGTGCTGTTTGCATGCAACATGGGCGTTGTGCCACGCTGATTATGTAAACCGTTCTCCCGATTTTAGGGTAACGATACCACCCCACTCTCTGAGTTTAAAGTACCAACGGCACTAACGGTCCGACTGGAGCTAATCTCGCTATGCGCCCCTTACAACCATATGCACTTAGTGGCACAAACAAATTGGGCGCCCCATATCGCTACAATATCGGATACTGCACCGTGTTGGGGCCACCCCGTGATTCGAGCTATGCACGCTTTTTTTCGCGGTAGTCGCTATTAAAAGATAACCAATTATGCGACGTATCAAGGTTGCGTTATGGGGGTCATATTCTTTGCAATAGCAGCCTCCCGGGTATACAAACATTTAACTGCGATTGCCCAGAACGAATTCGTTGTCTGCGTTTATTCTGACGATGGTCACTTCATGGGACCCCTACGTCTCTTGTGGCTATTGGCGACGCTATACCGGAGGTGTATGTTAGCGTCGGCCTCACGGTAACAATCCGCAAAAACTGTTTGTATTCCCCTTTAAGTGTCGGTGATGCTTTCGATAACTTACCCAACGGCCACATCATGCAGGGAGTACGTGTTTCCACGGAAGGGACGAAAGTATTGGGGGGGCAATGGGTACATCCGATTTTGCTCGAGACGTGTTCGAAACGGCCAAAAGCAAGTACGAGGCCCATAGCGAACGTCTACAAAGGGGTCTAGCGGCTCACCGGCACTCTTACAGTGCGCTTCGTATACATCATCAACATTGCAACCGCCGCTTCGGACACTTAGCCCGTAAGGACCCCGCGGTCTTGGCAGGGTCGAGGGCTACGGTGACACCGTCGTGACCTTCCTCGAGCGCGCTTACAATGTCACCCTAGATGTGGCGGCTGGGATATTGGGCCTTCCCGCAGCTAGCCTACCCCGCAACACTCCCTCCGAGATGTCCCTTCCCATACGTTTCGGAGGCATCGAGGTGGGAGACTTGGTTGCCTTGGTGGATGCGGCCCAAATCGGAGCGGCCGGTTTGGTAGTGGGCTCTGCTAGCCGTTTCCTTAAACTTCAAGATGCTCGCGTGCGCCGGGATTCCAACGCCGAAGTTCCGATGGAGCCGCGACAATGTATGGACGGTAAGCGAATGCTATGACCACAGCGGTGTCCCCTAGGCATGGTACACCGGACGGAGACGACAGCGACAACGAACCCATGTGGTCGTTAGAACTCGCTTCATCGTGAACGCGCTTAGATACCGCGTGCGGCTCTCACGCCCTCGCCGAGTCCGAACCCTTGATAACCACAACCTTAGCGATGCTTCCCTCGCAACGTCCAACGGTGGCTCGCGCAGGCTGCGTAGCCGAAGCCCGATCAAACAACGAGCAGATTGCTCGGTCCCTTGATGGACTACCCCAGCTCGTACCCCTTTCTGCGCTTGCCACGGACATCTTTCCAAAGCTACAAGCCGACATCAGTGAGCGCGTCAACTAGCTTCGCTTCGCGGGATAGGTGTGTCGAGCGTGATTTGATATTGATTTGCGTATGTTGGTAGTGCAGCAGGTCAGTGGTGGGTGTGGTTTGTTGTCTATGAGTAGAGCGAAGGTAGTCGTCATGTTCTTGAAAGTGTTTGCGGAGGTGTGTGGTGGCAATTTAGTTGGCAAGGTCGAAGGCATGGTAGCCGCAGAGGTGTGTGTTTGCGTCTCGTTGGAAGCGGAAGAGAATACGAAGTGTAGGGGTCGGTCTACAATGTTCATCATTGCCTCTTCGGGCCAGTGGTAGTAGAGATTGATGATAGTGTGTATGTGGTTACGGGCCATGGTGCCTATGTAAACCAAGTAGGTTCGGCATTTTATGTAGGTTACACACTTTGAGTTGCGTTGCGATGGCCGTGAGGGAGAGTAGTCCGTGACCGAGGTCGTTGGTAGGGCGATGGAGGGCGGTCTGAGGGAGATTATACGCAAAATGTACGGCCGACCGCAGAGCTCGGCATCGAATGAATTAAAATATCTAATATGTTTACACAAATCCAGTTTTCGAGTTCCCTTGGACTACCGCATGATGTCGACATGCCTTACCCCGGATCGTGCTTCCCATGCTCGAAAGTGCCCGCATGTAACCGGTGCCCGGGAGTACTCCGAGGTCGTAACTCCTCATGGTCCATGTGGAAGGTGGGGGTTCATCTCGGGCCGTGACACGTTTACAAACCATGATCGGACTCACCGAGTATCGAACCCGCGACCTTCTGCGTATCAGGCGTGCGCTTTACCGGTTCACCGAAAAAGCAGAGTTGACATATGTGGCCACATTCCACATATGTACCAATCTACGACACTACCACGCCCCCCCGGACTCTTCCCGGACCGCAGCCCGGCTCCGAAACCAATGTGGAAGGTGGGAGTCCATCTCGGGCCGTGACACGCTTACATACCATGATCGGACACACCGGGTATCGAACCCGCGACCTTCTGCGTATTAGGCGTGCGCTTTACCGGTTCATCGAAAAAGCATAGTTGACATATGTGGCCACATACCACATATGTACCAATCTACGACATCCATCTCGCCGTCCATTAAGTTTGGGGAGCGGACAACGGCTGTGGCAGGACAATATTGACAGTACATTAACTGCATTATTTGAAAGTATATGTACCGGGTCCTTCCAAATATGATTATGATACGGATTCATCATAGTATTGGGTTCGTGTATTGGCAGGCGCAAGCCACTCTTACTAGCGTTCAGAGGCACAAGACCGAGAACGGTTGAGATTCTGAGGTTCTAATTTGCCCGCGACACGCCGATTGGCTGTCGGACAGTCGAATCAGCAACGAGGCTTGTGAAGGTACATGTGACAGAGCCGGGCAGGGTTGCATATATAAGCCCGACATAGTGTTAGGTGGAGACAAGACAATAACGTATTAGCATATTTCTGTTCAATCCCCGTACAAAGCATCCAACTATAGTTTGATTGCAGAACTATGTACATATTCACCGATTGAAAGCTTCCCATGTCGTCACACATATGCACCGATTGAAAGCCAGCCGCCGGGAGGTTGGGTGCAACAACGGCGTCCGTGTATTTTCAATGGCCAGTTTCTCCGATGCCCTTGCTCGTGGTATATCATTTAGCTCCATTATCGATTGGTGCATGTTTTGGAGGAGTTCATGAATGAGGATGGGGCGATTCAAAGGGAATATGAAGTGAAGTGAAATTACTTACAACAATCACCGAGTTAACGGCTGATTGACATCTCCGGGCGCCCCTTGTGATCATACCTACTGGAAGTCTCTTCGATACTTAAGGAATTACGCCATGTAACCACTAATCCCAACCTCTCTAGTGGCAGTGACGACATCGTCTCAATCGTGCCCGTAAACATCAATCGCATACAATTACGAAACAAAACTTGTCGCTAGTTTCCACGATACGTGGCATGCTCTAGCCGCGCAAGGGCGTTGATCAGCCAAGCTAGTCAGCTTGCGCTCGTCGCAACGGGCCTACTTGACCTATGCTCATGTGCGACTCCGGTCGTGCCGGAGATGGGGGGGATTGGCGGGCAAAAACGCCCTCGCTAAGGTCGTCGACGATCCCCGTCACGATCCACGCACACCCTCGTCCGAGACAGCCGTTGCTCCTCTAGTCGCAGCTCGCCTCCTAGCTTAGGCTCCCCTCCTCCTCCGGGGGCTGGAAAGAAGAGTAGGCCATAGCCTCAGACGGTGTCCGGGTGGCGCTCTTGCCTCCGTCCCAAAGTTCTCTCGTGTTCCCGGTCCTTTGCCAAATGCTTTCCAACACTTGTTTGATCGCGTTATGTCCGTCCGTACCCTCCCCGATGGTTTGCGCTGCTAAGGGCCCGCACGTTGTTCAAGTGTGATGTTGCGATAGCCCTAGGCACACTACCTATGGCAGCCTACCGATAGCTAGGTTCCGACTATGGGAGGGGTTGATTGAACACGCGGATCAAGTCGCCGCTTTGCAAAAGATGTTGGGTACGGAAGTATTTATTCGAAAACCCTCCGTACCGGGTTTTTCTAGCGGTGGTCGATCCTGAGGACCTCCGCCGCCAGACCGTGTCGCTCCTCCGGCTCCGACCCTCCTTTGGCCTTCGGACCTTCTCTCCTCGCCCCCAAGGGAAACTCGAGACTCACAAGGTTGGTCGATTGCCAGCGAACGCCCTACCATGGCGCTGCTTCCCGGTTGTCCGCCGCCAGTTCCAACGCCGGTTGCCAACTCAGATCCGCCCGTACCCTCCTCACCGCCAAGAACTTCATCAAATATATGTCCCGCCCGTGGACGTAAGAGTACTTTAGGAGTATCAAGCATGGAAAAGAAATGTCGGACTAGCCGAGCGGGAGATCTTGACGCATGTGTACAATATTTTTTGAAGGTCCTCCGTACGAAGGCTTCCCAATAGATGATGATCCGCGGATCGCAGCCGCCGGATTTCACCCCGCCTAGCCTCCAACAGCGCATTGCATGGCACGGCTATAGGACTACCATCGCCCACCACGAGGAGGTGGGGGTGAGTGCCGACTGGCATGCGAGCGCATCTCCCTCCGGGGCCGCCGCCGTTTCGCCGCCGGCGGACGCCCAAGGGAAACACTTGCATTTAGAGATTCGCCGCATCCGCGCTGGGATATCGCGCGGGATCGCCATAAAGATGTAGTAGTGTCGCTAGATTTTGCGGGTCCGCATATTATATAAGCACTTTGTTTTGGATGACGCGGTCACTAGTGCGCGCACGAAATCAATTTCCGGTTGTAAGTGTCCCGCTTCCATTCCCGGGAAGCACGTCGGTTGGGGCACAACATGCTGATCTTGATGGTGGTCTTTGCATTGCTTCTCCTATCCCTCGAGTCTCGACACGCCGTCCGTACAATCGGTCCACGATTATTACTAGCCTATTGCGCTAGAACTTGGAGGACGATGGGCGGGGGGCGGTTGGATCCTAAGGCGCGCGGTGGAGCTTGTTAATCGCTATGCTAGTTTGGTGGTTGTCGTTCGTTGGTTCCTTGGTAGGGGTGGAACACCCTCCCGTACACCCCTATGACAGTCTTGCTCGCAAGAAGGAGTTTGTGCGCCGCGGCTCGACGTCTACTATTCCCTTCCGCCGGTCCCTTGCTTGGGGCTGCGCATCAAGAGTTCATGCAACGTCCTTCCGTGGTTCTTCATGGATCTTTGGCTTCTTATCTTCCCGATGCTTTGCAGTATAGCAGCGCTGATGCGGCTGCTTGCCGCCCTGCCTTGCGGGCTTATGCCTGTGGGGTTTTCCCCTTTTTCCTCTTTCTTAAAAGCATTTTAAAGGTTTTCCGATGCTTTTTAATTTAATTGAGTATTATTTTATTTAGACCAAGCACTGGAGAACGAATTTGCTTTCGTATGTGCCACGTCAGCAGCCTTCCGGGACAGCACGTAACCTTTTATTCGCCGAGCACTTCGAAAGCAGTTGCGATGCCTCCCTCTCGACAGCGCAAAACATTACTGGCGACACCCACCCAGCTCTCGTCAATATCCCAAAACCCATCACTCCCTAACGCAGCTCCAATATACCTCTCCCCTCGCAGCAGCCGTCGTTCATCTCATAAAACTCGACAACTCACTCAAGGCATACCCGTAAGAGCTGCGCTCGTCAGGTGCGCCTGCCCTGTAGTACATTCCCCTCATGAAGCTTCCGAAACGGATAAGCGTCATCATAGACATATTCGGTGCTGATCGCCGACCCACCGCAACCTTATGCTGTAAGCAGCCCCTATGCGCCTCGCATGCTTGACATGACGCGCTCCGCCTAATGCAACCCAAGCGAATATGTATGAATATAGATTGAAGCTACGCAGTCATTCTCGTCTAGGTCCCACCGTGCTACGACACCCTCCGTCGTCCCCCCAGTCACCCACTTTCCCGATGCACTAGCACTGATGACCCACTTCATATCCTCCACAGCGCTAGTGTTTCCTTTCTAGGTTCTCGCAGCACCCACTGATTGGCTGCAGCCATGGCGGAGCGCATCAACCTGGCGGAGCGTCTCACCTTTGGCCACGCCAATGGCGTCCGAGACTTCGACCTCGACGAGCTGGAGCAACTGCACAAGTTTCTCATCGGCGAGATCACCGCCCACTTTGGCGCACCAGCCGCTGTCAAGGTAAGAGTCGCCACCACTTCGAAGTTTCCCTACCTGAGCACGTCCTAAGACAGCCTACCACAGCGCCAACGCCAGCTCGCTTTTAATATTTGCACACCTCTGTGACGCTTCACTTTCAATCCGTGTCGGCTCACCTTCGCTATCGCCACTGCCTCCTCTCCCATTCGTCGATATAGGTTCTGGGAAAAGCACTGCTCAGGCTAAACTTCAATCCCGAGGAGGCCAGC
>JAPMLY010000685.1:30000-79611 GCA_026401115.1 Tetraselmis chui
AACACACGCGTGAACGTCGATCTAACCCATGCATATATAATGGTTGTGATGTGACGGGGCGTGAGTGTTGGCGCAGTTCGGTTTCCTCGCAACAGAAAGTCAGAATGGCAAATCGAGAAAGGTTTACTTTCAGGAGTGAGAGAGAGAGTGTGTGTTGGGAAGGAATGCTGCCTGGCGTATGATCAGAATCACAGGTGCAAGTGACGCTGCTGTCTGTTGTTGCTCACTCTGTTTCACTTGGAGCCTCGCATTGTCTGTCGATAGATCGTGCTTTGTCTGCCGATATGCATCAAGGCAGCTGTTCACATCAGCCAACAACTTGCATGCGTTTTAAGCAGAGACAATTCCTCGATTGGGCTGCCAAATTCTCATTCATCGCATTTCGCTGTACTCCACAATAGTTTGATTCTATTGAGGGACGCAGCGGACCATGGCATCAATCGTGGTCGGTTAGAAAACGAAGCTCGGATCATTTAATATAGAGCTGAGAGGAATACACTGCTATGCGTGTCAGACTGTCAGTCCCTCCGCATCTTCCCACCTTCGGCACTTGGACCCCTCATTTTACATTATGTGCGGTGCATGCGCCTCTCCGTCTCACAGGTCAGCGGCGAACTAGCGTTTCTCATCGAGCAGACCAAGAAAAGGTAGCGAAGAAGTTCAAAACACAGCAGGGGCAGCATAAAAGATGCAGTTTGGTTTGGGTTAGGGCCATTCACTTCAGAACAGTCGCTCATTGCAACTCTGCCGTACGGGTAATGTCAAAGTACATCATGTCGCAGTAATCTCCGTAAACGAGGCCTCCGTCGATGAGGAGAGGAGGCGGGGAAAATGAATAAATGTAAGGGGAGGCGTCACAATACGTTGCATAAGTGGAGTAAGCGCTTCACATCGTTTCAATTATTTTTCAAACTCAAATCGCAATAGGTCCCGAGCGTTCATCAGCACACTATGGGCGGCTGAGCCCCAATGGCGAACTGTGGTTGAAAAAGAAGCGAATTGCAAAACGCGGACGTGACTTTTGGAAGTCTTTGTAATTGGCGAATTACTCCAAAAAGTTGCAAAACAATTCCCCTCTAAACAAATCCGCATCCGTTGAACGACCTCCCCCCATAAACTGTACACCCAAGTCTACGTCACCACCAACACAAACCGTAGCACGCCTCGCCCTCCTCCCGCTCTCGTTGACATAATCGAGCAGCCTCTAACTCCACGGCTGTTACTTTCCCTCGCCATATCTCCACAAGGCTAGACAAGGCAACTTTCTTTGCAGCCTGTGGTGGATACCCTCTAAATGGAGACTGTTTGCCGCTTCCGCACACATGAGCTTGTAATCCAGGAAACACATCAAAATTCCTAGCATCATCCATTCGCAATAAGGCGGGCCTCTTTCGCCTTCACACGGGCATTGGATTCCAAAAGACAGCCCAACATCACTGCCCATCGCCCATGTCGACACATGCGAAAGATATGTGTTGCCGAACATAGCAGCAACACAAACATACGAGCCGACTTCATCCCCTCCATCACTCTCACCTTTCATAATATCACAGAATATCCCCGGGCTCCACATCCACCTCCCCTCGGGGTCCGCACACCACGGGGTAATTGTAGAATTCAAGCGCAGGTTGTCATATTCACCCTTTCCCCCCTTACGATATAAGCAGAGACGGTTTTCTCTATCTGCGTTGTCATCGCGCACATCCAAGCGCAACTGTCTTTCACGGCGACTATCCGCTCAATCAGTGCTCGGCAAATGGGTATGCCTTCTATGAAGCTGTTAAAACGTATAAATGAACACATTCCTAAGGATAACGCCATACCTACAACCCACTTAACCTAACAGTGGCGCGGACGGCGCGACCCCCACTCACTCTGCTAAAATGCCCAGCTAATACAGCACCCACCACATCCGGTGTCACAGCACATCAATGCCGGAGGGAAAGGTGAGGCCGTCGCCCTCGGCTGCCACCGGCACGGGCATCATCCACTGCGTCAGATTGGCGCCAAGAACGGCGTGCAGGTTCCCACACAAGCCCAGGTCGTAGGGGTGCTTATACGCCTGTCCTGTCTTCGCCGCTTTTATTTTCGCCGTGACGCCCTACACCGCAGTGATGCCGACCACGAAAAACAGACAGTCAAAACACACACACACACACACACACACACACACACACACACACACACACACACACATTTGTTCAACAGAGGGGCGGGTCCAATCGGCCTTGCTGCCTCGCACCTCGTGATACTCTATCGTCGTCTTGTTGCACACCACCAGGTACACATGCCAGCCCAGCAGCAGCACTAGCCCGATGGTTAATGGAAAGGTCACGGTGAAGCACACCCCCTGCACGCCACACGCACCATCCGAGCCCGTGTGTTAGACGCTCCCCCCCTTCCTTCCCCCAATACCACACACACACACACACACACACACACTAACAGTTCAGAGGAGAGGGGGTCGAATGGTAAGAGCATCCTTACCTGTACGAAAGCCCACACATCAACGCCAGTGGACTTGGCTGCCTCCCCAACCAACCTCCCTCGAATGTTAAATCTGTAAGTGTCACACACGAGGTAAAGAAGTCAGGGCGAGAGTGATGCTGCGTCGAAGAGGCACCATCAGTACTTTATATGACTGTATGAGGAATCGGGTGCAATCATGGTCGTGCAGATTGAGAGAAAGGCTGCTCTTACCTCATCTTGCGCTTCAGCGCATTCTTCTGGAGAGCCTGCATGGCGTGCATGGTGAGCAGGACAAGCGCGTGGACGAGCGCAGCGGTCACATCTACACATCACATCGCACTGTCAGCTCGTGCTTTAGGCGTGTCAAAATCTAAGTATGGTATGGTATAGTATGGATGGGGAAGGGGGGGGAGGGTTGGCGTACAGAGGAGAAAGAGGAAGAAGGCTTTGTAGTTGCCGTGGCCAATGCAGTTATTGACCCAAGGGCAGTGGTGGTCCTGAACGACACATGATACCGCAGATATTGCTCAGCTCTGACAAATAGCCACGTCATGATCGACTGCCAGTCAAAAACCTTCACTCTCACAAGCGCCGCAAAAAGCCAGAGCGTGAGTGCGTGCGCGCGCGCGCGTGTGTGTGTGTGTGTGTGTGTGTGTGTGTGTGTGTGTGTGCCCGCTTGTGTAGTTCTGGTGTCTGGCTAGCAGAAAATCCGGACACCTACGATATATCTGCATCAACAAGATGCACCGGGACCACCCCCATTCCCCCCCCCCCGGCCCACACACACACACACGTGCGCGCGCGCACACCTACGCCTCTTTCCACCGCTGCGCACCCATCTATAAAAGCATCATAGTTGAAAAACCAGAGAGTGGTGGTTGTGGTTGAGGGGGGGAGGTGTCACCATACGGAGGACGCAGCGTTTGCAGACTCGACAGTGGTGACACCTGGGCGGTTTGGGCAACTGGCACTTTTGGCAGAATCGCACACCCCCGCCCTGCGTTGGCGAAGAGAGGAGGGGAAAATAAACATGCCGTTAAACCTTTGGTGGTTTTGGGCGCAGTTCGAGCTGGTCAATGCGTCGCGGCGTGACCCACCTTTTTCTTCACCTGCGTCACAACTTGTTCGTCCTCTGGGTCGCACGCCCAGCCCTCTGGCACCCTATGCACACAGCCACGCACAGCCGCCTCACAACCTGCCCCCCTCCCACATCAATCAGCCTCCTGGCTTTCCTTTCTTGCCGTACATGCAGGTAGGGGCTGACAACTGCGTTGAATATGGATGAGGCTGGATGCACATGAGGTTGGGCTGTCCCTCACTTTCCAGGGTCAGTGAAAACTGAGAGTATGTAACAGACGATCGCCATGGCCGTGTTTATGGATAGCACCCCCACATTCATCACCCCAGGCACGGAGTACTCAAACATGGGGTACACCTGCGAGGGGGGGCAAAGAATGGGACAGGGGGGCGCCGGGAAGGTGAGTCAACCGCATCGAGGCGTGGCCGAGCGCTGAGAAGAACACAAAGGGGAGACGCCGATACATAAGAGGGGCAGACCACGCAAGCGACGACGGTTCCGTAAATGAAGGCGTGCGTTAGCAGGACGCCCGCGACGGTGAAGTTCATCTTCGACATCTCGTCAGACTTCTGAAAGATCCTATATATATTAACTCGCTCAGCGACTCTACGACTGACCCAATCAGCTCCTCCGTTTCGATCACGGCGAATGCCCTGGCTTTGGCAACACCCCGCGAAACCCTCAGCCGGCCGCTTCACAGACCGGCTAGCTCGCCTGAGGCGCAGCAGATCCGACGCCGCAGCTCTGTTGGCGACTCAATAAATAATGAGCGCGAGTCGTATTATACCTCGGCTGTGCAAGGCGGGCGAGCGCGCTGTCTGCGAAATCTCGCGCGCCGCGATGCACAGCTCTGGTCAGCGTCACGGAGATTGGCTCCAGAAGATGGGGGGCAGGAGGAGAGGTTGAGTGGTGCCGCAAGGTCGAGGGGCAGGCGGGGACTACAAGAGTTCAGTGCTCCCCCCGGCTATCTGAGTTGCCACACGTGCTCAAGCCAAGGGGTTGACTGGTCTCGTGCGGTGCGCGCGTCTCATCAGTGCAGGAGCTGCTACCGCCTGCCGAGCGCGCTACTGGAGCGACTGAGCGAGTATCTGTACTGCTACGAGTACGACCAGTGGGACGCGGCTCACACCAATATATAACGCCACAGCGGATGGATGGCATCAACACATACATTAGTACAATTTACTAACGGATTGAGAATTTACTTTGCTGCGGCGGGATGAGGACGAGCGTACACTTTTGTTTTTTACAAGAAAAAAAGTGGAAACCACCAAGCAAAAATAAGGAAGAGCAGGAGAATGAAACCCTAAAAGTCCACTACATGCCCAAGCCCGAGGAACAGAAAGGCATGCCACAGCATCAGGGTTTTAGTTTTTCAGGGCATGAGGACGAGCATCAATCTTTTTTTTAAGGAGCATCAGCATGCCGCATCAATGGCACATACCCTAGGGCAAGTTTGCCAAGACGTCAGCTTACAATTTGGCTAAAAGACCACCACAAGCATGGCATGGTGAAGATTAGCGCATGATTATAGGGTTTGGTGGGTGGGATTGCTCGAAACCTAGATTAGCTGAGCGCGAAAGCAAAGATTGCCAAGCTCTTGGCTAATGCTGGCTTATGAGGCTAGGGCTAGCTAGAGCTTACCGTTGGGGATGTCAACATGTGGTTGCGCCCCACAGCAAGTGTGACATGTAGCCTTATGGGAGCTAAATGTAGACACAAATCAGTTCTTGCTCGTTGTTGCTACTACAAGTGGAATTGCAAATGGAGAGAGAAATTGGAAAGATGTTTGATTGTTTAGTGTTTGTCAGTAGAATGTAATTGAACAAAGGAATTGATAAAAGGTTATGTCACCTCCCTCTACTGCACTAGGCCTAAATAGCTCCAGCCTAGCTAGCTTGCACCTATTCTCGCTTGGTCCTCGTGCTAGGTGCTAGGGCTCTCCTAATGGTATGAACAAACTAGCGACGCGGCTTGTATGTCTCGGGAAATTAGACCATCGCGTCGTCTAGCTAGTTCGATGAATTGTGCGTACCTTGACATACCGGGAGGTACTAGCACTACATTGCGCATTAGTATCCTTGCTAAATTGCAGTAGCGACGTACCCACGTTGCACGTCCATTCGATGGTAAAGTAGGGATCAAATTAGTGACGAGTACATGTACAATGTTCGGCAATGTACTTTTGCATGATTGTACTCGTCACACTCGTACCCTCCCCCTCTTGACAAATTAATTTGGCCAGCCTGAGAGGCTGACCTCCGTGGTTGTCCTGGCTCCATTACCGAAGCAGGTACCAAGACTCAGGAATGCGCGCTAGATGAGCGTGCATAAAGTTTATGCACGCCTGAGTCTTGGCAAAATTGTGCCATGTGGGCGTCTCCAAGAAATCTTGTAACGCCGTGGTACGATGGACCTCCTTCAACCGGTGTCAGACACGCGGAATGTCGTCATCTTGAAGTGCGTCATGAAGAGCAAATATCTGCCTCTTCGTCTAGGTAACGACTTAATGCGGTCAACAAAGATGTGAGAAACGTCGACCTCCTCATCGTCTCCTTCTAGAACAGTCATTGGGACAACATGTCGTAGTGAAATCGTAGAGCATGGTCCTAAATTGATGACGTGAAGCACCGGGTGTAAGCGAACCGTCGCTGGCAGCCGTAATCTATAACTGTGTTTCTCAATCTACTCCTCTACTCTAAACTCTAAAAATTCCAAGCTGTCGATCACGCAGCTTAAGGTTAGGTTGTCCACGTAAGAAGAGGTCATTTGTAACTATTGAGACCTTGTCTCCTCGAACGAAGTGCTCTTGACGGTTCTCAATGAGCTTGCATCTCATCCTTGTGCAACGGTAACACCGTACGTACTAGAGCATTGATCAACGCCCACATGGACACACATGCAAATGAGACAATTGTTGAGCACCATCGTGACGCACAGCGCGACACCCCGCCTCCCGTTCGGGCTCCAACTTCAGTGCCGCTAACCCGTAAGCTGGAGGACATGTTGGAGATGCAGCCTCAACGTTTTGTCATGCTCGGCATTAACGCATGCTCGTACAACGCCGTCGTTTGGGTTACGTTCTAGTTTTGTGGGACCCTTGAATAGTTGGTGGCTTAACCGTAAGCGACAAGCTTCGATCCTAGACACGTTCGACTCTTTGGTAACAAGGATTCGCAAGACGTCTTGTTGCCCAACATTAGGGGTGACGCGATTAACGCCTTTCTTGGACTTATGCAAGGCTTCTTGAGCTACGCAAGACATACGCATTTGTTCAAAGAATTTTTACGGAGGTCTTGATAGCCTCTTACGGACGGTCTTCATGGCATTCGCCTCATTAATGGATTGGCGACTTTCGGCTTCATACTCAAGCTAAATCCCATCGCTCTTAGCAGAAGGGTTACCACATGCTCTTGATGGAGTTACAAAATTTCTTGAATGACCTCATGACCGACTCTCCGCATCGGTGCCGTGAAAGAAGCGCACCAACCCCATCTGACAACCCAGGAGGTAGTCGACTTCCTAAGAAGCGTTCTTTTGAGAATCTAGTGGTTGAGGCTAACAAACGACTTCAACGAGGCGTAGGATCTGGGCTTGGTCGAGGTCGTGGTCGTGGAGGGCCAATCGTGGAGGCCGTGTTCGATCTTTTCCAAACACTTGCCATATTAATTTCAACGCTATCGCTGGAGTTTTGACTCATCATGAGCGTGGACGACACCAAGAGAAGGGACTTTGCTCCAAGTGCCACAAGGAAGGTCACCGTGTCTTCCAATTCTCGGAGCTCAAGGGCAAAGAGCCGGTCGACGCGCCCAAAAATCTGAAATGATGGTGGCATGGTTGCTCTTCGGACGAATTGGGGGAGCTGGCTACATATACTTGTCGTCTTGAGACACTGTTGGCGACAGAAATGCAAGTTACTACTTCAACACCTCCATCGACTTCATTTGTGACCCCAACTAAGCATTTAGCTCGTCGTCGTCATCAGAGCAAGCAGAGAAATAGCCGTAGACATGTAACAACTAGACGCTCAATTGATTGGAAACTAGTTGACTCCGTTTTCGAGGTTATGCACGCACAATTTGACTTCACGTTGGAAGGCTGTGTAGACGACGAAGGTCTTAACTCACACGGTGACTTACCTCATTCTTCGCCGAGTGATTCAGTCTTGGAGAGAGACTTGAGTGGAGAGCGTGTGTTCTTCAATCCACCCTAGGAGTTAGCAGAAGAGATGGCATGCCACTTCAAGAGATGTAGACGCACAACTCCGACGACGACGGTGGTTGTGTTTGTTCTTCCTAAGTAGGCTAAGTTCCACACCATCACTCGTCACAGGAAAACGTATCAAGAATTCCCAGTTCAGGCAAAGTTGTTTACTCGCGAGTCGGCTATTGACCCGACTCAGCAAGAGGTAGTTGCGCGTGCTCCCTGGCATGTTCAACTTTAATTGTAAATTTTACGATCCAGCCCCGGACTAAAATTCCTAATCTACCTACCTCAGTACTTGTACCGCGAGATGAACATGCACCTTTCATCGCTAAGCTACGACAATTTTTTTCGGATACTACCGCTCTACTAACTTCACCGAAGCTCGCCCCTTTATTCGAACCGAGCTGAATGTAAAACTCGTGATGGCGGACAGCTAATTTCCGGATTAGCCGATTGCGCTGTGACGCTTGACTTTGTGGCAAAGGAATTCGTATGACGCTTATCTCTTTCGACTCGCAAGTCCAAAGTGAAAACACCAATTCGACTATCTAACGGATAACGTGTGACGTCATCGACAGTCTGTGACATGACTTTCGAGCTGACTCGTCATGAGTTTCAACGGACTTTTTTACGACTTACGTGATTTGTGCGTTATTGATCTGGTACTCGGTTTACCATGGTTGGACGACGAACACGTATCTTTATAATTCGGCACAACGCGTGTTTTCACCCTGATGGACGGCACATGTGTAGACACTCTAACATAGGAGCGCAGACCATAATGCCAACTAGTGTCATCTTGCAACATTCAGAAGCTCATGCACAAGACGCGCCGAAACAAGGGACATGACGCTGATGTTTCCGTAATTCACGTCATGCCAACAGCGGAACAGCCGGCAGAATTTCACACTAGATGAGTTTACCGCAGAACAACATGAGAACTTCCGGTCGTCAATTTACGACGACTTCCCGGAGTTACTGCGACAAGTGGATTCGCCGCGTATGAGCCGACAGTAGGACCACCCGATCGAGAGTGTTGGCCCAATGAAATGCCAGCGTCTTAACCGATTGTCACTTGCGGAGCGCGCTGAACTCAACCGACAGCTCAAAGACGCAGTGGAGGCTAGTTTGATTTGCCCGAGCCACAATGAGTTCGACTCACCAGTCCTTTGCGCGCGAAAGGCTAATGGCTCACTACGACTTTGCATTGATTACCGTGGACTTAACGAGGTTACCCGTAAGAACACCTACCCGCTTCCGCGTGTGGATGGCACCCTCGATAAGCTAAGTGACGCGAATTTCTACACCCATCTTGACCTCGCGCCTAGCTTCTAGCAAGTTTGAATGCGCGGGGAGGACATCCACAAGACAGCGTTTCAAACACTTGGTGCAGTGCGTCGCCATGCCGTTCGGTTTGTGGAATTCGTCGACTACGTTCGTGCAGATGATGAACGACATCTCGCGCGGCTTTTTATACAAGTTTGTAACTGTCGACCTCGACGACATCTGTGTCTAGTCACACGCTGAACGAACACCTTGAGCACCTGCATCTTGTGCTTCAATGATTCAAAGAGGAGGGCTTGGAGTTGCGCATGAAAGTGCTTCTTCGATCCTTAGGAGATGGAGTACTTGGGCTACACTTTGTCTACCGGCCGGTAGAATTTCCGTTTCGATAAAGAAAGTCGAGGCTGTTGCAGGCTGGCAAGTGCCTACGACGCATTAGGAGATTCGTAGTTTCGTGCACTTCCGCAACTTCTACGTCAAGATCATCCACCATTTTAGCGACCTTACGGCTCCAGTGACGGACTTACTTCGGAAGTCCCAACCACACAAGGTTACGCTGACGCATGTGGTTGCAAGCCTTCGAGACTCACAAGTTACGGCTCATTTCCGCGCCATGCATGATCCTTCCGGAGGTGAGCTCGGACGCGATGTTCACCGTGGCTGCAAATGCTTCGACAATATGGATTGCAATAGTCATGTTGCAATACCAAAGAGGAGGACTTCAACTAGTCTCTTAATGGGCGCGTAAGCTGAATCCAACTGAGCGTGGCATCACCTACTCTGACCGTGATTTGGAGGCTTTTACCGTTTGCGAAGCGGTTAAGCATTGGAGGTGTTACCTTGAAGGGTTCTCTAAGTTCCGTCCCATAACAGACCACGACACACTGCGATATATGCTTAGGCAACCAAACAACATATTGAACAAACGGCAAACACCTGCGGGACCTGCGGGACCTGCAACCGTTTGTGGGTTCAATGACGCTTGCGTACCGCAAAGGAGCCCTAAACGAAGCAAATCCATTATGTCGGAGACCAAACTTTGTACCTCAAGCCACAGTTCCATTGTTTTGGGATGGCGAGGTTCCGTTAATGCAGAATCAAGGAATCCCAGCCGCTATTATAAAAGACACACATTTATACTTGTTGATTGTTAACGTGTTGCAGTTGAGCCTTGAGCTCGTTGATCTCGTTCGGGAGGGGTACTCCCAAGACTCGTTTTATGGGGACGAAGGTGAGTGGACAAGGGACAGTCGGATAGAAGCCAAAGATGGGTATTTTTGGCGTCTCGATCGCCTTTGTTTTCCGCGGAACTATGAGCTCGGACTGAGATTGATCTCTGAGATGCACAACAGTTCGTGACTTGGTTACAAAAGAGTCGCTTGGACTTTTGTTTAGGCGCTCGACAAATTCTGGTGGAAAAGAATTCGCCAAGATTTTATTTTGCGAGCGTTGCGTCGTGTGTCGACGAGTTAAGATTCAACCACATATGGCTGCGACTCTTTACCCTTACTTGTTCCGCCTAGACCGCGGCATATTGTGGGACTTGACTACTTGACACACTTGCATGTGAGCAACGGATTTGACAGTGTGTTAATTGTGGTCGACTATCTGACTCGAATGGCCCATTTTCTGCCGTACAGAGCCCGTAACAACGGAGTGCCATTTTGTTTTCACAAAAAGTCTACATATTACATGGATTGCCCCGAGTGTTGGTTAGTGACCGCGACCCGAAATTCGTCATCGGCTTTTGGCAGACACTTTGGAGACGCCTTGGAACGCGGCTCAACATGTCTTCCAGTCGACATCCAGAAGCGGGCGGAATAACGGAGAGCGTCAATAGCACGTTTCCGCAGATTTTGCGATGTTTTTGCTGTTGCGATGGATCGAACTGGACATGCATGTTGCCTCAAGTGGAATTTGCGTACAACGCTACTCGAGCACTCGGAACTCACCACACCCCCTTCGAGGCGAACTTTGGCTTTTCTCCAGAGGAACCACTCGAGCAAATGTTCAGCATGCGACCTTCGATTTCGGTTTCGCATGACGCGATAGAGCGGTTAATTTTTTCATGAGATTCATGCTCTTGTACGTACGGTGTTATGTTATCTAAAGCAGTTTCTTTAGCTAGTAGCAACTACCTTTTGCCTTTGGGCTCACCAATCGGCTCGCGCAAGCCACCCACCCTTCCATGATCAAGCGTTGAATAGAAATAACACCTATGAATAGCATCGTTTTTGTGCCTTTTTATCCAAAATCAAATCATGTTGTTGTCATATTCACCATTATTCTTACAGGACAAAGTAATGAAAGCCACCAAGCAAACATTAGCAAGGAGGAGAAAACCCCTGAGACCTAAGCCCAAGGAACAAGCAGGCATGCCACATCATCAACAATGCCTTCATGCAAAGCGTCGGGAAGATAGGAACCCAACGTACCATGAAGAGCAGCAGAAATACGTTAATGAATTATCGCCGCACATACCCCAAAAAATTTGTTGTTGTCATATTTGTATAATGCAACCCCCATGCGCTATGTTGATGTGATGAACTGTCTCTATGTGCATGGGGTCACATGTGAGCCCTTACATCTGTAATAGGTGACCCCTTACAGAAAACCCTTTTTTAATATGTTAACTTTTGGCATGATGTTGCGCCCCACCGCAAATAGTTAATCTACAAGGCCATCTCGATTCAGTGCAAAATATCCCATTAAAAATCGGTGGTAGTTTAACGAAGTAGGGCGCACTGGAACATGAGCCGGTCTTGAGATTTCAATTCTTCAGATAACGGCGCACAGTCATTTTTCATCTACTCACCATGCGAGCCGAACTCTATCCGTTCTGCGTTCCGGGCGCGGAAGGGATGGTGGCCGCCCATATCGACGATGGTGATGCCCATGGATGGTCTAGGGCCAATCACGGTGAGCATTGGGGCACTCCTATATTCACGGGGGTCATTAACACGGTAACGGACACTGCGGCACTAATGTGATGGGAGGATGGTGATCATGTAGAGGTTCTACTCGAGAACATAGAACTTAACGGCGAGACACTCCGAAGAGCCCAAACCGCCTTGGCTGGGTAGTTTCAGCCCCAAACATGAGGCGGGACCGGTGAAAGGTGAGTGGGCGGTGCCGGATGCGGCGCTGCTAGAGGTAGAGCTGGAGTGGGAGGAGGAGCCGATTTTAACGTACACGCGACGAAATACCGGGGCACTCTGCACCGACTCGCCATCCGGCCACCATTCCGGCGTTGCGTCGCCAAAGGTCCCCAGTGACGACTCACTCGACAAGAATGCTTCCCTTGATGAGAGCGGCAACACCATGATTCCGAGTCCGAGGAGCGAGGTCGGGGTCATGGGAGCAACGGTGGCCGGGGCCGTCGTGGTAGCGGCGTATCGTTGCGCGGCAGCGCTTCCGCTAGTAGGAGAGGCCGAGGGCGTGGCCGTGGTTGTGGTTGTAGACATGCAACCGACTCGCTGCCCGTCCAAGGTGAGATCATCCTCGGAGAAAGTGACTCAAGTGCGGAGGATTCGGAGCCGGAGGCCGAATCCGAGCAGAAGGAAGAGCCCGGACCCGGAGAACATGATCCTAGGGAGCCAAATATGGAAAAAGCGGCAAGGTTGCAACATCGACACATTCCTTTGCAACGGTCACCAACGCCGTCCGGCTACCTTCAAGCTCCACAACCGCATAGAGAAGTCGTCTCTAGACTTCTTTGCGAGCACTTTTCATATATACTTTGTTGGAAACAACTGGCACGGAGATGACTCGTTGTGGGTTGGAGCTCGGGTTCGGCGGGGGATGGAAGGTCACCCATGCGGAGGTGTGCCAATTTTTTGCTTACCCCCCCAAAGACCCCCACCACATTATGCAAAACCTTATTGGAGAGACTTTGCGGGGCCGCTGCAAGCGCCGCAGGTGCAAATACTACTCGAAAAAGACACAGCACCATTGCGCATGTGCCCCTTGCGTAAAGGGACAGCTGTGCATGTTCATATGTTGCCCCGCGCAAAATCACGAGTGCGTTGTCAAGCACAATGGTGATATCCTGGCCCCCAACAAGTTGTCTCTTGCCGTGACACAACAATGGGTGACAAGGAAGACTGCTAAGGAGACTTGAAAGCAACTTTTTGGATCTAGTTAAGCTTTTGGTGGTAAGAGCTCAGCTCAGGTAGAAAAATCAAGCACGGATAAGCATCAACATATTGTAACTAACTAAACGATAGCATGTCTTCTCTTTGTTTTGCACCATGTTGTTATATCATGGTGCTTGCATTATGGTTTACCCGTATGCGCATTTCGGATTCATTCTTGACCGTTTATGGGGCATACTTATCCATGAGATGACCCCCTAACATAAAAAATATATAATTTGGGGTCACATGTGTGTGGCGGTTAGCCTTCTGTAGCTACCTGCTAGCATAAATCAGTCCTAATATGTTATGTTGTGTCGCTGCTTGATGTCAGAGTGACAATGCAAATGGGAGATGATGAGAGGATGTTTCAATGCTTGTACTTTAGCAGTATGTGCTGTAAGTGAACAAAGGATTTGTTAAATGAATCTGTCACCTCCCTCTATTGCACTGGGCTTATATATGTTTCTGCCCACATAGCTTACGCCTGCTTATTGTCTCGCTTATGTGTCTGGCGTTAGGACTTTTCAACCGTCGTCAACAGTCAAGAGACGCGGCTCGCCGGCTCGGCAAGCATAGAGAATCACGACGCGGCTCATTCTGCATTAGAAACGTCGCTTAGGCGCGTCATCTGGCTAGTTAGATTAACTGTGCGTACATGTACGTACCAAGAGGTATTGGTTGTACAGTATGCATCAAAACCCTTGCGAATGTTGTTGTAGCGACGTACCCACGTTGTGCGTCCATCCGATGAAATTTGCCACCACGCTTCACGATGATGTTCAATGAAGAGTTTGGATGTGTGTGAACCCATTTTACGCCGATTGAGGCCGATGGGTGAAGTTACATCATCCTATTCCGTGAAAGACCCGGCCGAGCCCTGTTTTTTGCCGTCTCGAGTGGCTCAGACCCATGAATACATATCATCTGCATCAGGGACTAGATCCGGATCCTAAGGAGCCGCGAATCCACGAGACTACTCGGGTTCGGACTTGGTCTCGTGGGTCCGGACCCTAGAATCACAGGTAATCGCGGGGTCCGGACCCTAGAATCACAGGTAATCGCGGGGTCCGAACCCTAGGTTCAGTAGGTAATCGCGGGGTCCGAACCCTACGTTCAGTAGGTAATCGCGGGGTCCGAACCCTAGAATCACAGGTAATCGCGGGATCCGAACCCTAGGTTCAGTAGGTAATCGTTGGTTCCGGTACCAGTTATTGTAAGTAATCGTTGGCTCCGGTACCAGTTATTGTAAGTAATCGTTGGTTCCGGTACCAGTTATTGTAAGTAATCGTTGGATCCGGTATTCATCGTACTTTAATGGATCCGCGGTAATCGCGAGTACCTCATCCTCGCAAAACGATGTGGAATCGTGATACCCAATCAGTACTCACGATTCCGAGTATCTCACGATTCTGTGGTTGCCCGAAGTGACACGCTGTTTTTTTGGGAGGTATTTGGCAATGCAAATCTGCTGAGGTGTATGTCTAGGATTGGTTCAATAGCCCAGATTGTTGTCATTCCGCAGCCTTGAATCGATTGTAGCCCACCCAAAGGCTATTCAAACGGTGCGTACGCGCTTGAAATCCACCATAATCTGCCCGTCCACATCCAATCCTTTCATAGTTAGCCACGATGGCGGGGGAAGCGGGAAGTAGTAGACCGTCTAGATCAGGGAAGAGCTTGTCATCGACGGCTATCTAACGTGTAGAAGAGGAGCTTGTTTGGAATTCAGATAGGGTGTTTAGGACACCTCAGTAAAAAACAGGTGCAGATCCGTATAGTAATAAAGGGCAGTATGTAGTTAAGAAAATTGTTATCCAAGGAAAAAGGTGTGGAATGTTGACGTATAAAGTTATGTGGGAAGGACTGCCGGAGGAAGCCACCACTTCAGAAACCGAGCTCAACGTAAGGCGGCAAGCCAATTGGTCCACCCTGCTGGAAGATTTTCACAACGAGCAAGAGAAAGTTGAAGAGGTAAGCAAGAGTTCCCCCCGCCCCCCTCTGATCTGCCCTCACCCCCGAGTTAGCTGCGTTGAGATGTTCGGTAGCGCCGCATGGCGCCCCCTCCCCGCCTCCGCCCGCACATTTATGTCTGTTTATTTGCTCTATCGAAGCCATATTGCGTTGTAGTTGAGCTTGTCGACACTTTGTTATCGTTGTTCTGTGATGCTTGTCTGTTCTTTGCTTTCCCACGTAAAAGGTTACTTTACCGTTAAGCATATTGTTGCACTGTGCGGGTCGGTAGCGCCGCATGGCGCCCACTCCCCGCCTCCGCCCGCACATTTATGTCTCTGTTTATGTGCTCTGTCGAAGCCATAGTAATAGCGTTGCAGTTGAGCTTGTCGACACTATGTTATCGTTGTTCTGTGATGCTTTTTTGTTCTTTGCTTTCCAACATAAAATGTTACTTTATCGTTAAGCATATTGTTGCACTGTGCGGGTCGGTAGCGCCGCATGGCGCCCCCTCCCCGCCTCCGCCCGCACTTTTATGTCTCTGTTTATGTGCTCTATCGTAGCCATAGTAATAGCGTTGCAGTTGAGCTTGTCGACACTTTGTTATCGTTGTTCTGTGATGCTTGTCTGTTCTTTGCTTTCCCACGTAAAAGGTTACTTTATCGTTAAGCATATTGTTGCACTGTGCGGGTCGGTAGCGCCGCATGGCGCCCACTCCCCGCCTCCGCCCGCACTTTTACGTCTTTGTTTATGTGCTCTATCGAAGCCATAGTAATAGCGTTGTAGTTGAGCTTGTCGACACTTTGTTATCGTTGTTCTGTGATGCTTTTCTGTTCTTTGCTTTCCCACGTAAAAGGTTACTTTATCGTTAAGCATATTGTTGCACTGTGCTGTTCGGTAGCGCCGCATGGCGCCCCCTCCCCGCCTCCGCCCGCACATTTGCGTCTCTGTTTATGTGCTCTATCGAAGCCATAGTAATAGCGTTGCAGTTGGGCTTGTCGACACTTTGTTATCGCTGTTCTGTGATGCTTTTCTGTTCTTTGTGTTCTTTTCTGTTCTTTCGCTACAATTTCATGTTTCCATTACTAACTTTTGATGGGTGCATTGTGTTTCTGCATGAGGCACGAAATCGAGAGGCGAATCGGATAAGCAGGAAGAGGAAGAACCGGCTGCAAGCTAAAGCCATTGTAACATCAAACGAGGTTGAAGAAGGCATCGAAGAAGATAACGAAGGCGATGAAGAGGTCATCGCGGATGACGACTTGGCGCCGCCGAAGAAGAAGATCTACAATGCTCAATGATGGAATCATTTCCAGAAGCCAAAGAAGTTCCCCAATGGTGTCAAGTATGTCGTATGTAAGTTGTGTCCAAAGGAACTCAAGCTCAAGTACAGCGGAGGGACCTCAAATCTTATCAAGCACCTCAGATGTCGGCATAAAGGTGAGTACAGACAGGACTTGGCTACTGGTGAAAACATTCAAGTTGGGGATGTCTCTGTCCCCACCGTGATCAAAGCAGAGGTAAGTCATGTCCCATTGTGATTGTATAGTAGCATGTTATTGACTTAATGATAGCATGTTATTGACCTTTCATTCGTTGTTGACTCTATTCGTAGATTTCTGCGAAAAGGAAACAGTACCTTGACGAGTTGATAACAGTTTGGGTGGTCAAGCGATGTCGGCCATTCGGGATCATGGAGTCGGACACATAGCTCAAGGATGTGATGTCTGCTATTTCGGGAGGCGCATATAGCGGTCCATGTCGTGAGACGGTAATGCGTTGCATGGCGTCCTTGGCTCAAAAGGTAATTACTGTTGGTTTATTTGAATGTATGACTGCGTGTTGCCTTAATAACTAAGGTAATTAATTTTGCTTGTTTCAGTCACTTGTTGAAACAGGAGTCATGATGAACGGGTTGTTTCAAGACGGATTGAAGCCGTGCATATTTGGAGATATTTGGGGGGAGAATTCTGTTTCATTGTTGGCGGTAATGGTGCATTGGATCGACGGATCGTGGCAACTTATGAAGAGCTTGGTTATTTGCGAGCCCTACGGAAAGGTTTCCCACACATGTGAGAATATTTTGCAAACGACAAAGCGCAGACTTACTGGAGTGAATGTGGGAGAGCTTGTCGAAGCAGACGACTTGGAAGCCGTCGAAGCTGTGGACATTGTGTATGAATCAATATTTAGTAAGGTAAGAGTTAGTTTAGATTTTGGCTTTTTGTTATTGCTTGCTATGTATGTCTCTGAATAAAGATGGTTTTGACGGTTGCCTAGGTGTGCGACAATGGAGCAAACATGAAGAAAGGATGGGGTGCATTGGATGGACATACCTGTGTTACTCATGGCATTCAGTTGTGTGTCAACAAGTTCGTGGAGGAGCCGCACATCAAGGATTGTTCCCGAACAATGCAAGGTCAGAGTGCCCACTTTTCTAGGAGCACTTTGGGCGCTGCCAAGCTGTCGGAGATTCAAACTCGGATGGGTCTTCC
The DNA here is from genome assembly GCA_026401115.1 of Tetraselmis chui. Taxonomy (NCBI): domain Eukaryota; kingdom Viridiplantae; phylum Chlorophyta; class Chlorodendrophyceae; order Chlorodendrales; family Chlorodendraceae; genus Tetraselmis; species Tetraselmis chui. The sequence goes on from JAPMLY010000685.1 coordinate 47,619, forward strand.
CACAAGTAAGCCAAGTACCAAGTCAGCCACTCGTTGGTTAGGCTTGTTTCCTCAGGCTGTGTGGTTTGTGCAGAACGCTGAAGCAATTACCGAGTATATGTTACAAGTAAGTACTGTCTTGCGGTGTTTTCATTGCATTATTGTTAAGTTGCATTACTGTTCATTTACTGAGATATTAATTCTATACTAGGTACCCAATGGTTGCGTTGCCAATGACGATGGGAAGGTGTATTCGGACTTCGCCATCAACACTGAGGATTGGGAGACTATTCGAGAGCTAGCTGCGATCCTGTGGCCAGTGGCTCAAGTTGTGAATTTGTTGCAGGGTGACTATGTTACCATATCACTTGTTTACCCTATGTTAGGCACTTTGTTAGAGCATCTGTCGTTACACAGGCCCGTTTCATTGCAAGATGAGCGGAGGGATGTGGACTTGTACACCATCGAAGCGGAGGACACGGAGCCTCATATGGCGGAGGCAAGGGAGAGCCTGCGGGCCGGAATCATTGAGCGTTTTTTCACAAACATAAGGGAGAACGATTACATCAAGATAGGGATTGCGACATTGCTGGACATTCGGTGAGTACCTTGTAATGGTTGTGTGTGCATGTGTTTAAATTTTGCACATTTGTTTCTATTATATACCTGATAAATATATTAAATGTTGATAAATAGATGTGATTGTATCTGAGCGTCCTTGTGTGTGTGTGTTTGCGTGTATATGGTTATGCATATTTGTATGAGTGCGTGCTTGTATGCGCATGTACTTCTGCATGTGTGTTTGTGTTATGGATGTGTTTGTGTTTATCTGCTTGTGTGTGTGTGTGTAGGCTTGTATGTGCATCTACTTCTGAATGTGTGTGTATGTGTGTGTGGTGTTCGTTTGTGTACCTATTTTGTATGCTCTCTACGTGTTCCTGTGTGTGTGTGTGTATGCAAATTTACTTGTGCATTTGCTATGTTAACTAAAAATGTGAATTGTGCAGGTTTAAGAATTTGGACTTCAATGGCATTCGTCCAGACTTTGCGCCTACAATTTTGGCGGCTGCAAGAAGAGAATTTGGAGAGCAGTGGCGCACAGAGCCGGAAGAGAGCGAGGCAGAAGGCGGTGCTTATCCAAGCATGCAAGCTGCAGAGCTTGGCAAGCAATTGATGTCGTCGAAGAGTAAGTCTTTCACTGCATTCCTTTCCGGGGATTTGACTGGGCGTGTGACGCCCTCTACAGCCAAGCACGTGGAAAAGGATGACTTAGAGCGTTACCTTGAGCTGCCCCAAGAAACGGACAAGGACATTTGTGTGTTGACATGGTGGAAAACACATGCAGCTCTGTACCCCGACTTGGCTTTAATGGCGCGGCAGTACTTATCTATGCCTGCTACCTCTGCTGCATGCGAGCGTTTGTTCAACAAAGCGGGGCGAATGCATGACGCGTTCAAGAAGAACACCAAGGAAGATAGCCTAGAGGATGCCTTGTGAGTCTCATGTAATTGTTGAATTATGTATGCGCGAGGAATATGGTTGTCACAAGTCTATATAAACTGTAAAAAATGGTTGTCTTAAACCTGTTTTCATCCATATTTTGTGCATTTAATGTTCATTTGGTGGACTCGCACTGGCCATGCGATATACCATTTGGCATTACTTGTCACATCATATGTGAAAAATGGTACTGCATCGGAATCTGTTTCCCTGTGATGGCAAGTGTCTTTTTTGAGCCGGAGGGCTATAAACTCACATACGTTGCTTGTGGCATTTGCCGGAGGGACCAAATAAAGCTTTGCTAAATTGTATGGGATAGACTGTAAAGTACTAAATATGTGTGCAGCGGGCAGAAAGTATGGGAAGTGAATTGTACGTATCTATTGTATGGGATCCAAGCATGAGCAGGCGCATAGAACTAGTACACATGTAAAAATTCAAATTGCAGTACAAACTTCCCCCAAAATGCGCAATTTATATCAATTTGCATGAGTACTTCGATTACTTGTTGGAATCGCGAACCCAACGAATCCAACGGAACCAAAAAATTTAGAAGGACTCATGTACTCGGTTCCGGAATCAAAAACACAGGTACTCGCTGGATCCGAACCCTAGAATCACAGGTAATCGCTGGATCCGGACCCTAGAATCACAGGTAGTCGCGGGATCCGGACCCTAGAATCACAGGTAATCGCGGGGTCCGAACCCTAGGTTCAGTAGGTAATCGCGGGGTCCGAACCCTAGAATCACAGGTAATCGCGGGGTCCGAACCCTAGGTTCAGTAGGTAATCGCGGGGTCCGATCCCTAGAATCACAGGTAATCGCGGGATCCGGATCCCTTTTTTAGAGGTACTCACTAGTTCCGAATCCAAAAAAATCAAGTACTCATGGATCCGAACCCAACAAAAAAATGGCGGATCCAGTCCCTGATCTGCATGGCCTCTATCATGCTTACAACCGACCTTCATCTTCTATCACGGATTTAACATGCCTAGAGGAGCAATATGCTGTAGAATGGGTGAATTCTGAGGCCATCTACATGTCGTGCTCACACCGGATGGGGGGAACTGAATGGGAGCTGTAGGGTCACATGTAACCCCTTCCACGCGCAAATGACAGACAGAACAGCGTGATGATGTGCACACTGCATACTACAGAGTACTGGTAGTGATTTTTTTTTTATTTTTTTTTGCGCCCCCGGGATATGGGACTGGCAGGGAACCCGCACCGTCACCCTCTACAGGCAGTACTGGTAATGATACTTGTACAAATACGATTTAACGAGAGTTGCATCTCATCTTTCGCGGATGGTGGCTAAGTTCATCTAAGAACCGGCCTTAAACTGTGTACAGGTAAGAGACAAGCAGGGAGGGATACCCTAACTACCCGGGACTACCCTAACTACGAGAGTTGCACCCCCGCGATATGAGCGAAAAGAATGTCATCACGGGCATCAGGTGATTCTGGCCTGGCCTGGGTGGCGCTGCTGAGGTGTTCCGCAACCGAGGTTTCATAACGTGATGGCTCGCAACATTGTGGAGCTCGGCCCACCCGGTGTGATCGGGGTCGTAAATACCAACCCAACTGGTGAGCAGGCAAGCACACAAACACACGCATGTTCTCACCATATGAGACGCGCGGCTATAGGAAACGCTTCGCTTTAGCCTCTGACAGTATCGGGTTTGATGCAAACCCTACACTTTTTTTTTCCAGCTCATCCGCGGGAGTAGCGCCGCTGCTGACCCAGTGACGTCAGCTGGGGCCAAGACTCCCCACCGACTCACCATTTCTGGGCAACGGGGCTTGGAATTTTCACAGCCTCGACTCTGCAAAAATATTTTCATATTATAGCACGATGGCGGTCGTGAATATGGACTTCTTCCGAGCAAAGGGCTTGCTGCGCCACCCTGTTTTCGATGTGGGCTTCTTTGAGAACTTTGGCTTTTTGGTGGTACGTACAACCCGTCCCAGCGCAGCTCTAAATCTTATCTTTTATACAGGTCGTGAGTTGGTTTTCCACTGACCCGTCCTGCGGCTCGCTAGGTAGTGGCTATGTTATTGGAGTTTTACGTGGCAGTCAAGTACACAGAAAGTTACTTCACCTCTTCTTTCTGGCTGCTTCTCGTCGGCTACGTCGGCGCGAATCACTTTCTATACGGTATCCATCTACTTGCTGGCACCTGCGGCGCCTTTTCTGAGCAAGACACAAGGACTCTGAGCGACCTAGCTGGCGTTGGAGGAATGTTGAAGGCGGAGCAGCAAAGCAAGTGCTGGACGAGATTTTTGTGGAATTTCAGCGAGCACAGGTTTAACGATGCTCTCTCAAGCATTTCCCAATCTTCAGATCTGCTTTTATTTCTGTTAATATTTGGGCAGATGCTGCTGTCCCCATAATTAAATTTACCTTACTGTGCTGCGCTCAGGCTGGCTGATGTGCTGGTCCATCTGGGTATGCTGATACACATGCCGTATCGAATCGACCACCTCGCGGCGCTTCTGATGCACCTGGTGAAGTACGCCGATATTCAGCTCCCCTCGGTCGTCACCTTCCCTGTCAAGGTCGGCCCTGGGTACATGACCTTCGACGACGTCGTCGACGTCCTGGCCCACACCGTCTCGGCTCTCTTGTTCATGAGCCCGTCTGCCTTTGGCTCTGCGGTCGCTCTGGCAGAAGCCCAGCGGTGGATACTTCGCGCGAAGCGCTTCCTGCATGCGAACCCGCATATCGTCGACTCTCACCGCTCATCTATGTCTCAGGTTCCCAGTCAGCGGAAACGGCTGAGTATCTCACGGGATACCTAGCTCAACTTCTCACGGAAGACTGCACCTGACATCCACACTGACTGTGTTGTGCTCATGCATGTTTTTGCTAGTAGCACTAACGTCTCCCCGTCCGCAGTACCTGGGTCATCATACCTACAACGGGCGGACGCCCTAATAATTTGCATAGCACCACTTAATTGGGACGAGGGTCAGGATAATTAGGCAAGCGACAGGCAGCTGCCCTGACTGACTAGTTGCCTGCGTCGTAAGACACTATGAAACGTGGGCCGTATCCCTGCATGATGCATGTTTACCCATCATATTAGCTACGTCTCAAATGACATTAAAATTCAAATGGCAGTATAAGCAAAACTAGTTCGGGTGCTGGATTGTTGTGTTCCTGAATAAAAAGTCGGCCGCCCCACTTTTCGAACTTATTGGAATTTATATGTGAGTGAAGTATATGTTTGATGCTAGCAACAACAGCTATTTTCTGTCGGCTTCATCATACGCCAAGAATATGATAACCCAGCACAATCTGCGCTTCATGTTCCCCTGCCTCTCCTCATCTGGCATTCCAAGGCCAGCTATTGGATCACACACACGCAATGATTGTGTGGATGGAGTGATTCCAATCAGTCGCCTATGTCAAGGTGGTCTCCAATATGAAACATATGTGTCATGTAGTGCGATAACCATGATTTTCCTGTGAGCTACTTTCTTTAGTCATGACACACCATCTGTAAAATGATTGAGACAGCACAATGTGTAGATGATTTTGAATTTGGAGGGGGTGCTGAATTCGACAACACCGCTCGCGGCTCATCACAGCTTTTGATGTGATAGTACGCATTGCACATTACCACACTGCGCATTTTCTATTCATTGTTCTATCTCATATTCCATTGCATTGTTCAACTAAAACAACCCTTACCTTCGTTGCGGCATCTCGATGATTGCCGTGACGGCTCTTGAGCATGTTATTGAACATGCTTGGGGATTTGCGCATATATTGGAGCATGTCTAGATAAAGCACGAAGCGGATATCATATCGCGCATATTTCGACACCAAACGGACCGGGGAAAAACAAATAACATGATAATATCGCTAGATAGCAACAAGGTGCAAAAAACTGAGCTCGCAGACGTTGCAGCACTTACGGAGTTCTGGAGCATAATCTGACCCTGATATTGGATGTTAATCTCACGACGAAACATGGTTTTTCCGGGACCGTTAGATTATGAGTGATGCGGATTCCACCCCTGCACAAATCACCACCTACGCACACCCCACTTGCTCGCTAGGTATCCCCAAGCTCCCCATCCTCCGCTTCCTTGCTCCATGTTAAAACATCACCGCCCGGATACACATTATACTACCCCCGCACCCACCTACATCAACTTCGAATACCTCGCTCTCGGAAACGGAACACCCTCCTTGTGACATTACAAACATCCCCTCTAAACACAAAGACTACAGACACCTTACAAACACAATATGTTGTAGAATGGGCGCCAAAACACCTCGATGACTTATTGGAATTTCAACATACAACAACCAGAGAAAGGCTTTCAACCACTCTCTACCACCCCCGTCGACCAACACTAACACTCCCGGACCCCAACACGTGTGTCTACTGCCACAATCCTATGGCCGATGACATTAATATGTCCTTGTCATCCAGGCAAGAGCTTCGCCATCCTCCCCACTGCGTATTTGGAAAACTCCTGGCTCGCTGGACCTACGCGAGTGGTGTGCATACGGAGGCAAATTGAGCCTCACCTCCTTCAACAAAGTCCAATGTGCTCCACACCCCCAACTCCGCGACACCACTGCCACCACACCCTTAATGCTATTAATCATGGCTTCATCCCCGCAACACAACCCCCCCCCCCCCCCCCCCCCCCCCACACACACACATCTATGCCGCAACTCTGTCGCTTACCCGCCATCACTGTCGACCACTCGCCTATTTACCTTGATATCACCATGAATCCCACCGGCCACTTCGTTATCCACTTCCACCCCTTCCCGCGTGATGTCGCCATCCTTTGCCTCCCCAACGCACTGGCCGAGCGGACAACACCCTCTCCCTCGAACGTATTACCCACTTGTAACAATTCCGGCCCAAATTTACGTACCTCTCTCTCATTCGACGATGAGCTCTACCGACTAGTCACTAGGGTCGGCATAATATCTGAAAACGATAACCAACCACAGGCGAGACCCAGAAAAATGGATGAGCCATTCTCGAGGACCACCTCTACGCGATTCGCCTAGCCTTCAATTAACACCACCAATCAACTACACTCCAAACCCCTTAATACATCACTTGGGTCACTAACATACCACTCCCTATATCCGAGAGATGACGCAGTCTATTCTTCCACCAATAGTAGCAACGCCCTTTTCTCTTGACATGGGGGTAAACATAGCGAACCCGTAAAACGACCATACATGCATGCGTAGGGCCACGGAGCACGTCGTTGCTAGCGCTCACAAACTCGAACCACGCGCACGGAGGATCGACGAGCGACCACGTGAGGGGGATTTTTTTCGCTAGCCTTTCCCCTCCTATCTCCGGCAAGGCCGAAGTCACGCGGGTGTGACGAGTATTGTCTTGTAACATTACATTACAAGACATTGTACATGTACTCGTTACTAATTCGATTCGTGTTTTTCCATCGGAAGGACGTAAAACGTGGTTACATCGCGACTGCAATCTAGCGAGGGTATAGTTATGTATTGTACTCCCAGTACCCCCCGGTAGGTACATATACGCACAAAATGAAATGAAATGGAATTGAAATGAAATTGTTTACAACAATACCAGTATAAACCGGCTGCTGTCTTTGGCCCCCCCTGTACTATGCCTAACTGGACTTATAAGCAAGAGGTAGACCGTGAACCACTAATCCCAACCTCTCCAATGGCAGTAACGATACCGTCTAAAACGTACCCGTATCGAGGTATTTATGATTTTTTGATCTATACGTATTTTTCTTTGGAAACAGTATGAAATATAAGATGTCGCTATTCTCCACGATACGCGGCCTGCTCCAGCCGCGGCGGGGTCGCTGCTTAGCAAGGCTGGTCAGCATGAGCTGGTCGAGTCGAACCTGCCTGACCTCGGCTCATGTGCGACCCCGGTCGTGCCGGAGGTAGGGGGAAAGGCAAGTGGAAAACCCCCCTCGCTCAGGTCGTCGTCGGACTCGTCTCGATCCGTGCTCGTCCCCGTCCGAGATATCGGAGATAGTAGTCGCTCTTCTCGGCGCGACTCTCCACCTAGTCTAGCCTTCTCCCCTCCTGCGGGGGCTGGGAGGAGAAAATAGCTAGGCTGCAGACGGTGTCCGGGTGGCTCTCCTGCCTCCGAGCCGGCTGTCTCTTGTCCCCTGTCCGTTTGCCGTCTGTTTCCACCACCCATCTGATCGCGCTGTGCTGGCCGCACCCTCCCCCGGTGATTTACGTTGTTAGGGGGCCGCCTATACGCAGTGTGCCGTTGCGATAACCCGGGGCACACTGCCTGAGGCAGCCTGTCGATAACCGGGTACCGACTAGGGGAGGGGAACGGATAGTGCCCAGGGATCGGCTATCCTCAAAAGATGGTGGGTACGGGTTTATTTAACCGAAAACCCCCCGTACCGGGTTTTTCCGGCGGCGGATGATCCTCCCGACCTCCGCCGCCTGACCGTGCCGCTCCTCCGGTTGCGACCCGCCTCCGTCCTACGTATCTTCGGGCCTCTCCCCCATGGTAGACCAAAAGGTTTCGCAGGGCTGGCGGCTGCTAGCGAGCGCCGTGCCCTAGCGCTGCTTCCTAGCTGTCCGCCGCCAACTCCAACACCCTCGTCCCACCGCTGATCCGGCCGTACCCTCCTCGCAATCAAACGCTCTTGAAGGACAAGTCCCACCCCCTCGAGGTAGGATTGTATTCAGTAGTATATGTATGCGAAAAAACATATCGGACGGGCCCAGCGGGAGATCTTGGTGCCGGTATTGCACATATATATATTTTTTAAATGCCCTTTGTACAAGGCTTTCCCGACAGCTGTTGATCCCGCGGATCGAGGTGTCGGCCCTCTTAGCCCCCTACCGTGCCAAGCATGGCACGGCTACGGGGTTTCCAGGGCCCACCACGGGGAGGTGACGGGATGCCGACGGACATGCGAGCGCACCCCCTTCCGGGGCCGCCGCCGCTGCGCCGCCGGCGGGCGCCCATATACGCACACTTAATCTAACTAGCTACATGACGCGCTAGTCTTATTATTTCCAGAGGCATACATACGAGCCTCGTCGCTTGTTTATTTAGATCGTTACGAGAGCCCTAACAACTTGCACGAGGAGCATGCGAGCGCATGTGCAAGCTAGCCAGGCTAGAGCTATTCAAGCCTAGTGCATTGGAGGGAGGTGACATGACCTTTCAACTAATTGTTTGTTTAATTACAATATCCTGTTAAACAATCTATCAATCAAACATTTTCCATCTCTCTCTATCTACACTTCTACCACCAATAGCATTACCAAGCAAGGACATATTTGTGTTAGTAGTCAGCTCTAAGAAGGCAAACTACCACATACACTAGAGCTAGATTATGTTGGCCCGTCACCCCTCTCAAACGCCGATCGGCCTAGGCCGGTCGGCACCCCGGTTCAGTGAGAGCGGGCCGTGCATCATAAGGTGGAGCAGAAGCATTTAATTTTGTATTTCTTGACAAGTGGTTTTATTTTCCAGATATACTTTTCGTTTTGATTACAAAATCTTGTCTATTGCTACTGCTTAGACTGGGGGACTCTGGCAATTACTGCGGTTGCTTACATATTTTTACCTCCGGGGAAAGTCGGCACACACATGGGAGAGATGTGACGAGTACAGCCCTGCAACAGTTCATTACATGACATTGTACAAATACTAGTTACTAATTCCAATTCGTGCTTTTCCATCGGATGGACGTACAACGTGGGTACGTCGCTACTGCAATATTCGCAAGGGTTCAGATGCATATTGTACGACCAATATCTCATGGTACGTAGAGGTACGCACAATTAATCTAACTAGCCAGATGACGCGCCTAAGCGAGGTTTCCGAATGCATAATGAGCCACGTCGTGATTCTCCATGCTAGTCGAGCCGCGTCACTAGCATGTTGACGACGGTTGGAAAGCCCTAACGCCAGACACGTAAGCGAGACAAGCGTACGTAAGCTATCTGGGCAAAAACCTATTTAAGCCCAGTGCAGTAGAGGGAGGTGACAGAACCATTTAACAATTCCTTTGTTCACTTAAAAAATATACTGCTAAAGTACAAGCAGTGAAACATCCTCTCATCATCTCCAATCTACATTGTCACTCTGACATCAAGCAGCGACAGAACTGAACATATTAGAACTGATTTTGTGCTAACAGTTAGCTACAGCACGCTAACCGCCACAGAGAGGTGTGGCGATAGGTGTATATGGTTGAAGAGTACCTAGTACAATCGTTCTCCTTAGTGTCCTAATTGAAATAGTACTTGATTGATGACCGTTAGACAATAATCGGTCCAATTTGCCGATAATGTTGTCATACAATTTCAATTTCAACTCAATATTTGCGTACTTACGAAGTACGTGGCCCATATTTAGGGTTAATGGTAAAGATTTCGGGTAACCTTAAACCCTACACCCAAAACCAATTGTAAGGAGAAGTTGAAGACTCTCGATAGGAAGGTAACTGCGCGCAGTAGAACACAACCTAGTAAAAAACATGATGAAGTGACCATTCTCAACTCGGCAACATCACAATACTTTTTTTTAACATGGAGAGGTGGCTAGGGCCACCGTATGGTTGTATTCTCTGATGGTGCATGTATTATGGTCATGGCTCCACAATGTGCCCCACCCCACCTATATTTTATGCTTGTATACGGCACATAGCACCCTTGTTAGGCACACAACCATGCATTCCTTCACCAAAAAACACTCGTGGAAGTGACCATTTCTAACAACCAATAGGTCAATATATACCATAAATAAATAAAAGATCAATGTTTCATGAACGTAGTATACCCATGGTTCCAAAAAGTGCCCCACCCCCTCTCCATTTTATGCTTGCACATATATGCCATATTATTGCTGTATTTCACCTTCATGCACATAGCTATGCATTGCCATGCTAATAAAAAGTTACTATGGAAGTTAAACCTGTTGAAAGTAGCTAGTAGACCAGTACTGTTCAAGTACTAGCATGTCCATACACATATAGTGAGGAGGGATGGGACCTTGAACAAATAAATCAATGGTTTCTTACAAGAAAAAAACAGTGAAAACCATAAAGTTTAATCGGAACTGCCTTAATAATATGGGGCACGTTGACGCACTCTGTTGGTCGCTCCACTGAGCGATATGTTGCACATGTTTTCCCGTTTCCTTGGAATAAGTGCAACGCGTCTCGGTTGTTCCGCATGGCACGCTTGGTTCCTATCTTCGCGATGCTCAGCAGGGCGGCTTAGCTGTTGTTGTTGCTGATTTCCTTGCTTTGCAGGCATGGTTCCTGCGTTTCCGGTTGTCTTGTTTTTCTAGCCTTCCTGGGACACGAAACAAATTCGAGGCCCTACCGCTTGATCCTCTCAAAAGCCGAGCTGCTCCCCTGGACGGCTGACAATCACAGTAGCGTCGCAGGAGGAGGGCGGGAGGTCGAAGAGCTTCCCTACAGTGTAAGGGATCGTGGTGCGGGGGATGGACGCTGTAGCCGGGGAAAATAATAACTCCGATGGCAGCGGCGGCACGGACGACACCGACGGTCGCCGACAAGAAGAGGAGGCGGCCGGGAGCAGCGAGCGGGGGCGCAGCGAGGACGAAGGCAGCCATCCCCCGCAGTTCTTCCCCCCTGGAGACCACAGTCTCCCTCAAGTGGGACTCTACGAAACGGAGCTGTCACAGAACGTAACTACGCCCTCCGCTCCGCTTCGTTTTTCGGAAGCGACTAAACTGTTTTTTTATACGACTCGAGTGTGTTCCGTCCATTGTTTTCTCCAGTCTAGTACTTCCCCCATCAACCTTTGACGTGCTCGCGCGTCGATGCGCTGATTTTTTGTCTGCTTCACCTCAGTGGCACTTCATCCACCGCGCGAATTTACTGAAGCTGATGCATGAGCTTCTCAGTACTGGCGACTTTCGGAGCCTCGCCTCCGTTGTCGCCACCGCTATGCAGTCGTTCTCCGCCGAAGACGTAAATCCACTCGCCACTCCGCCGCCATGCTCGTCCTGCCACTGACTTCACTATCAGGCGAAGCGTTTTGGTACCGATGCGCTTACGCTGTCACTTGGTGTACAGGACATACTCGACAGGATGGCCATCAAACGGCGGTCCGAGCACCGCACGACGGTGCTGCACACGGCGCTGTCGGCGGGGCTGGAGGTTATGCAGCAGGCGCACAGGGGGCGGGGGCGGAATGTGCAGGTTAACAACTCCCTTATAGCACTACCCCTGCCTTGCAGTATGCAGCATGGGGGACTGTGGCAGAGGGAGATAAGAAGCCACCATGTGCCTCGTCATGCCATGCACGCCCCGTGACGCTCCATCACTCCTTTCATGTGCACATGCATCCATTGCCACCATGAGCTGAGGGCACTGACGTGAACCTACATAGGTTCTGAAGTACCTGTCGGCGTTGCGGGGGGTGAAGAGCCTGCGTGTGGCGGATCGTGAGCTGTTCGGCATGGAGGTTGCGTTCTGCCATTTGGAGAACGTGTGCACCTGCTCGCCGCCTCCATTCATTATTTGTAAATGCTCAATGCCGATGATAACCTGGCAGCGGGTAGACGATTGAGCCTCTAGCTGAATGCATGCGCAGGGAGACCTTCCAACGGCGTATCAGACAATTGACCAGCTGGGTACACGCTTCACTGGCGCCCTCGGTGTGTGAACCCCCACCCCTCCTCCTCCTCCTCTCCTGCTCACACTTATAATTATGCGCATCACCTCGCCAGCTCCACTGCACCCCTCAACTCGCTCACCCTCGCCCGCTGTTATTTGCAAACACAAGCTAAGCACGAAACCACCAAGGAGCTCCGCTTCCATCGCAGCGTGCAGTGCGGTCTCATTCGTCACCTCCAATTGTAAGACACCCCCCTTTCTGCTTTCATGTCCGCAGCAGCTGCCCCCATTACATCCTTGCTGCCCCCGCAAGACAAGCAGCTAAGTATTTCACATGCACCCGCAGCATGCAGTACATACAGGAGCGAGCAGAGGAAACCGGGGTGCCTGAGGCGGCAGGTGGCTCTGAGGTGAGGGCCTGTGTCAGCTTGCGAGCTTTCCGACCCGAATACCGAAACGAGTGGCGGCGCGTCTCATTCTCAGCTGAAGCTCGCGTTTGGCTCTGTGCCCGCTGCATGTGATTTGGTTGTGTTAGGAACTCTTCGATGCGGCCGAGTGGGCCCCAAGACCGACCGCATGGAAGCGGTGCAGCGTTGAGGCGAAGGACTATTGGGAGGGCGCTTGTATGCATCTCAGGGTGAGGCGAAGTTTCATTATTCTGCCTCAAAACACTTCTGTCGCTGTTGCCGCCTGTAACGTCATTAACCCTCCTACTCATCCATTCCACCAAATTTCCTGTCAGCCCTGTCGTCGTTAACGTCATCTACAGCGTCATGTAGTCTCAATCCTCATCTCACCTGACCCATTTTATCAGCCACTCACTTCCGAACCCATCTCATATCGTGCCATTTCACACCCTCTCGCGTGGCCACAGTCTACCTCACTCACCCCATCCCAATATCCACATTACGCACCACCCAGTTACGCCATCCGCCTTTTCATCAATCCACTCAGTTTTCTTTCTCATGTCACTTCTGATTTCCATCCGTTGGTCCATATCCCACCCACCCACCCACAAAGATCGGTAGACACCCGTCCATCTTATGTCTCCCGTCTCGAGCCCACCCCACTCCATTTTATCACAACACGCAGAAATTACCCGCACAGGAAGGAGTGCTATCTCCGCCTCACTTGTCCCAATTGCCAACTCCAGGAGGCGTTGAAGATGAAGCCCTGGGCGACACTCTCCGCTTACCTGCTTGTGCAGCTCAACATTCTGGGTGCGCCCCGTCGTGTGGCCCTCAGTCGCAACAAGCACGCGCAACTGACTGGGACATTGTAGGGGCGCTTACAGCTGCGTGTGACTGCGCACAGCGGGGCGAGTGCATGACGCGTACGCTGTGGCGGCTCTGCATGCGGAGGCGGCGCCCCATCAAGCGGACGCCGCTGCATTGCACTGCCTTATGCTTCGCCTACGGGCCAGCAGCAGCGTGGACCGGATGACGCCGCTGGGGCAAGATGACGCTGTCAAGGTTGAGGCCTCATCCGAGGTGGAGGGTCAGTCTGATGCACCGCCTGAGGGCGCTCTGGTCGAGGCCCACCTGCGTCTGATGCGACTGTCTCCCGCCAGTGAGCAGGCGATGGACGGTAAGGAGGCTCCGTGTTGGTGCACAGTTACAAGTGAAGGTGGGTTGTGGTTGCTTATGGATGGTCTCACCGCATGTGTGTAATTGGGGGAGGGGGCAGGGGTGTGGAGCCAACGCGCGGCTATGAAGCCCGCGCAGGTGTCGGAGGCGCTGCTGCTCCATTTAGACTGTCTGGGTGGGCCGCATATGGTGGCAGAGTCGATGGCGCATGCGGCAGACTTGGCGTGGGGAAGGCTAAGGGAATGCCTGTGGGACGTAGCCACAACAATCAGCCCAGACAACGCATCGACTGAGCAACGGTTGACACCCCCCCCCCCCCCCCCCCCCCCCCCCCCCCCCCCCACCCATCCCTTCTGTTTTTTTTCTTGCTATCTTTCTGCCCTCTTCAAGCAACGACATTGTGCGTCAGCCATGCACTGCCATGGCAGAGGTGACTTGCATCGGAATATGAAACCGTATTGGATGAGAAAATGAGGTGTGAACTTCGACAGGGCGGAGGCCAACAGGATCGCTGCTCTGCTGGCACAGCGACAAGGGTGGTGGGAGAGGTACCATTTCCTGCGCCCGCCCACTCCATCAGCGCTCGCTGCCCAAGGGCCACTTCGCGACGCGATCACAGCAAAGGTGCCCCTTGCCTTGACACCCCCCTCCCATTTCTCTCCTGCTATGCGTGTGAAAGGCATGTCGCTGGTAGGCGATCTTTCCCTGTTTGGAGGTTCGACTCTGACAGACTCCCTATTCCCCCAAACGCATGGTTGACAGGCGTACTGCTCCGTCTTCGTGCTGTACAAAACTTCTAAAAAGTGGTTGCAGCTGACAAAGAGGTGCGTCTAGCCGCTGGTGAACTTCTGTATCATTTCAATTACTCTGCACTTCGCCGTTTTGGAGCGTGAAGCGGTTGCACATCGCGCCGTCTCGTGGTTTAGGCTGCTGTGTGTGTGATGATGCAGGGCGCTGTTGGCTGCCGAGCAGGATGGGAGTGGGGCAGCGGAGGAGTTGGGTCAGGCGGAGGTGCACGCACGGCAGCTGTTTCGTATTGCAGGATGGAAACGGGACCGTACGCCGCCGACAGTGGAGGTAGCGAAAAAACGCCGCAGCGTGCACATCCTTCGCCCGGTTGAGGCACAGGGGGAAGGGAGGGCACTCGGTGGTGGTGGTGGAGGAAGCGTGGTGAATCAGGCAGCAGAGAGGCAGGGGCTACCTGAGGAGTGGTGGCGAGTGTTCCCCCAGCGCAGGGCGCGCGCTATTACGGGTGATAATTTAGCCGCAGAATGATTTGGTACGCCAGCAAATAGTGGTGACGGAGTAAGGCAAAGCTAGTGGGCAAGGCCTATTTGTCACAAACAATGATCGCAAGTAAAAACACGAATAAAATGGGTCGACACGTGTGGTTGTAGCGATGCTGATTGTGGATATTTACCCGTCCAGAACAACTTTGTGATGTGCGTTATGTGAGCTACCCCCACATCATTCCCGAGTATCTAGCGCAGAAGTGGGGATGTTGTGAGTTGGTCTTCACCACATCACCGCCATGTTAGCTTAGAGGTTGTCGGAATCGGCCCAGGGCGACCTAAAAGTGAGACACGTACTATATCTTCGCCATTCTGCCACTGAACTGCGACGGGCACAAAGTCTTGAGCTGACATTGCTCAGAAAGATGGTTGCCCTTCCCCCATACCCGCCAATACCCCTCTCTAGGAAGGCATAGTATGGTAAGATAGTGACTTAGAGCATGTGTCTGACGATGGAGAACGATGGAAGACGCGATGGAAAACATGCGTAGGACACGAGTTGCAGTGTCCACAACCATATTATGGGACAGTCGTATTGTCGCACACCCTCTACTTACAACACCGCGCCGTACCACAAATGCGCTCTGACACATGCTTCCATAATAATACGGAATTGAAGCAGGGATGAGTGTCTGTAGCCCTTCACTACTGCGCCATCGCCTCAGGTGCACTTGCCATTCCGCCCTCCCCTCCGTCCTGGGGTCTGCAGTCCATATCATCACGCCACGCACATCAGACCACAACCCCCTCACACTGATCGTGTGCGCTAATGGCATCAGCCATAAACGCAATTGTGTGCCAAACGCATGCCACCTCCCTTCCCCTGCCCTCTACCCCCGTGTTATTAGTTGGATTGGAAGCAGAGTGTGCTGCCCGTGACCATGTAGGATGACCTCACCTGACCCATGTCTTGTTCCCTCGGCCTCGCCCGCCCATTGGCGGCCCCCGTCCACGACCCGGTCCCCTGCCGCGGCCCCGGTACGTAAACGGCTGGCCGCGCGGAGATGGACCACCGCGCAGGATGGGAATGTGCCGCACGATTTCGCTGCCTCCCGTACTCACGCTCGCCGCCGCAGCCTGCGCAGCAGTCACCCTGGACTCCTTCATGATCACCTACACGGCACACAGGTCACTCAGCCCGCTGATACGCTACCTCAGCCCGCCAAATCCTCCACTGGCGCCACTACTGGCCACGCAAATATACTGAAAGCAGTGGAGGTGGGCACCCACCTTGATGGGGCGGCCGAGGAGTAGTGACCCGCTCAGGTGCAGCGCCTTCTCAGCTTGCGCGGGGGTGAAGAATTCGACATACGCGTAGCCCTGATAGAGGCGATACACAATCCATGGTGAGAGACAACCGCAGCAAACAATTGCTCTTGTTATTAAATTTTATGCGCTTGTGTGTGTGTTATGGGGGGGGGGGGGGGGGGGGGGGGGGGTGGGTGTGCGCGTGTGTGTGCGTGCGTGCAGGATTGCATGCTGACATGTTTTAGATTCGGTGTTAACATGTTTCAGAGTGTGTGTGGGCGTGCGTGTGTGTGTGGGGCGGGGGGGGGGGGCGTGTGTGTGTGTGTGTGTGTGTGTGTGTGTGTGTGTGTGTGTGTGTGTGTGTGTGTATGTGTGCGTGTGTGTGCGTGCAGGATTGCGTGTTGACAAGTTTCAGATTCTGTGTTCAACATGTTAGAGTGTGTGTGTGTGTGTGTGTGTGTTGTGTATGTGTGGCAGGAGGTGGGCGGGGGTCCGGACCTTCGGCGATTTAGTGATTTTGTCCTTCACGATGGTGACCCTCTTAAACTGGCCAATAGTGATGAAGTGCGCCGCCAGGACGTGCTCATTGGCCATAAAGTGGACGTTCTGAACCACCACGCTGCGCGTGTCTGCCTCCATCTTCGCCGCCGTTGGGGAGAGCAACTACACGCCACACAAGCGCGCCCATGCGAGTGTTAATGAAGGAAACAAGAACAAGCAGCAAGCCATGTCACAAAAGCAAAAGGAGGGAAGAAGGGAGGCTCCAACCCGGAGGTCTTGGACAATTTCCTTCTGCGCTGACACCAGCTTCACCATCTCCAACTGCGCCTTGCGCACTCTCTTCTTAATGACCTCCATATCGTTGGGATCCTCTTCCTCCACACTGCGACCGCAGCCAAAGAGGGAAGTCAGTGTGGACCGGGCCACACAAATATTGCAGTCTTCCGAATCAACATCAGATACAGCTGCCTCACAAAAGCACAACGCGGCTGTCATGTGCATCTTCTTACTCTGCATAGGCACGCATCCCTCCTTTTGCTTCAGCAGGCTGCCACGGAAAACACAGGGAAGCAAGCCGAGTTAAAACATCGCGGAAATCATCCAAAACCATATCAACCAGGTCAATCGAATGTTTGGAGTATGAAGCTTGACACACAATAAACAGCACAATACATGTGAACGGGTGTGGGATGCACACCTGCAGGCGGGAGAAGGCGCTGCCTTGAGCGGACGCTTGCGCAGGGTTCATCCTGGCAAAAACAGATGTCTTGTCCTGTTCATTTGCAGCCCCAAGCCTGTCGAACACGCTGCCACTGGCACCAGCACCAGCAGCAGTGGCAGCCCTGCCGCCTGGTCCCAGGCGATCAAACACACTCCCCCTCCCGCCCCCAGCCTGCCCAGGTGTCTGAGTGGCTCTGAACAGTAGCCGAGCAGCCCCGCCTCGTTCGACCTCCACCTCCATGTTACGCCGCCCCTCTCTGCGACGGTCGGGGCTGCGGGACCGCAATCTGTAGTCTCCACCAGCTTCGCGCCTGATACGTAATGGTACACGTGCCTTTACTTAATCTGTGTGTGAATGTGGGTGGGTGGGTGGGTATGCGGGCGAGAGTGAGGGCGTGAATGTGGGCCTGTGGGCGGTTGTGTGTGGGCGTGTGCGGGCGTGAGTGTTTGTATGTGTGTGAATGGTTGTAGGTGAGTGTGCGTGTTGGTGCGTGATTGGGTGGGAGCGCGCGCGCGCGTGTGTGTGTGTGGGTGTGTGTGGTTTTGGGTGAGGTGGTGATGTTGATGTGAAAGCGGGCTCTTTTTGAAACAGCACACAGGATGGGGATAATGCCTGTCCCCAACATACTCCACTCGGCGGGTGGAGCGCCCTTGCCTCCAGTCAGGGCTTTCCCTGCTCGCCAAATGTCACAGTGGTACACACTAAACTCACGCCCACCGCAAGCCACCGTCTCACATTAGAAACAAAATCACGGCGCGCATGTTGTGTTGTACAACCGTCACAGCCTCTCACCCGCGACGTGGAGACTGCCCCTTCCAGCCCCGCTCGCCTGCAATCCAAGTAGCCCCGGGTCCAAATCAAGTAAGACTTCCCAGCGAAGGTTTTAGCCTTATGGATGCAAGCGCATGCAATAGAACAGACATTATGCAGGTGGTAGCGTCATATCTCTGCCTTGGTTATTTGGGTTCCAGTCAGTGGCGAGTCTGTGTAAAAGAGGGTGGAAGAACGGTGTCAGCCAGTTGAATGGGACAGTCGCAGATGGTCCTGTGGTGCAACAGTCTGCGTGGGGTGCTTTTCTAGCGGCGCACCTGTCGTCATGCTGAGACCACTGCGGCATTGCGGCTCGCCGGGACTGAGGACGGCCGCGCCCCCAGTCTTGCTCCCTCCCATAGCCCGGCTGCCTGTCCCGCCCCCGGCGCGCCATCTCATCGATTTCATCCTCAACTGCGTACTCCTGCGGCGCTTCATCCACCTTCACGAAGGATGACCGCATTCGGTGCGACATGCTGAATTGGTAGAAACGGCAATAGCAACAGTTAAACCACTAAAATGGAAACTTGCATGGCCAAAATAAGGATGTGAATTTCAGTCTTTCAATTCTTCTTTCTCCATTCCATAACCATCATCTCTCCCCCCCTGCCCTCACCCCCTTCTTCTTCATCTGCCTGCCTTCGCTCTCTTTCTCCTCCCCTTTATTTCCATGTTCTATCACAAAAAGCATACCTACTCATCTTCAGTCCTTCCCTTCACCTTCCCCTTCTCTCCATCTAACTTCCATCCATCACCACCTGCCCTCTTTCCAAGTATTCTCTTTGATTTCCGTCCCTATCTCCGGTTTTACCCTCTCCACAGATCCAATTCCTCACCGACTCTCCCCCTATCCGTCCCTCCTCAGCCATAACCAACCCCACACTCCCATGTTATCGTTCCACAAGCAAATCTAAGGATAACCCCCCCCGGAACTCACCTTCTTGGAGGAGCATCCCGATCTAACACAGCCTCCATAGCCTGCGCCGCACCATTGGCCTCACCATCCCCATACTCGCGAGCATTCCGCTCCACGTGCGCAAATAGCCTACGGATTGCAAAGGACACAAGTATACGGTGGACGCATCAGGGTAACCAGCCACCACTTGCATAGTCTTAATACAGCACAATAGCCGTGCAACCACATCCAACATGCAATTAGGTAAAACGTGGAGTAGGCTGTAGGTCTGCATGGGTGAGTGAAGGCTTACCATTTTGCGAATGCTGGAGAATTCTCTCTCCCCAGAAAAGCCTCCAGGCTGTCCGTCACCTCTTGCAGGCTGTTTCCATGCACAAACATGACGACGATGTACTGCGCCAGCACCTCCACAGGCACAGTGTTCGCATAGCGCAGCCTCAGCTCTGACTCCACCGCCTGCTGAAAGGCACTCGCCCCTGCGCTCCCCTGCGTGATCTTCGGCATACCCATCCTGTCTGCCTCGTCACTATCACTGCAGCCCTCTCCCTCTGCATGCCATCCCCCACACAGACGGCAAAGCGCCCGTCAGGCCTACGTATCCACCGCCAACCAGCCAACCAAGCGAGCCCACAGCACAGACTAACCTGAGAACCCCTACCCCACCCCTCAGACCCGTGCGGACCGTGGAAGACAAACACCCGCGCCACCCTTTCACTGCGCTACGTGGTTATACGTATGTTGTTGAATAGATGCACATATATGTACATGATGCGGGATATAATATATGTATTGTCTGCTGTTGTACTGTTGACAGCTGTCCATAGCAGAAAGCCGAAAACCCTTTCTCCACCTCAGCACCGCCCTCCGCCGCCCGAAACACACAACCCACGCCTTGTCTTTCTCGCTATCGCCAATAATCAATGAAAATGGCACGCAATAATTTTCATTGATCACGGATCGTGGGAGGGTGGCGGTGTGTTCAGGCTGCCATCGCCGAATGCGTTGGTGCGGCGGGCGCGCCCGTCGCTCGCGATACTGCTTACCGAGTACCCGTACTGTCCCCAACCGCCGCCTCCCGCGCCAGGGGCGGACGACAATGACAGAGAGGGGGCACAAGATTATCAGGTCCTGACGCCGTGGGAAGGATGCGTTGCCCTGCCTGCGGAGATCTTCTGTAGATAAGGAGGAGGAGGGGGGTTATTTTCTTAATCCGATGTATAGATAGAACTAGCCCTACCCCTTATATTCTTGCCCCAGACCTGTTGAGTCGGCAGCAGCGGCCACAGGCGATATGTCAAGCGCTGCGCTGAGATGTCAAGCGCGCAGAAATAATAAGCACAAAAACAATATTGTAATATCGAACATTTACTTGCAATGCTTGTGATTGATTACATATGTTTGTAGACGGACCTCGAATCCTCGAGGCGATTGATGCAGACCTCGAATCCGTGATATCGTGATACAATGCTTGTTTAAGCTTGTAACCCCCATCCACAACACACACACACACACACACACAAGAATGGCCATACATGTGCAATAAATTCATTGTGCACAATACGCTAGACGAGAACACGTGCCCCTCTCACGAAGTCAAACAACGACATGTTCCATCCAATTTTAGCATAACCAAGAAGCATGCCGATAGCCGACGCCACTACTTTGTATGAGTGAAAGAGACCTCACTACCATAGCCTACAATACCTTGGCGATTATTGTAGGTTCCCCCCCCTATCTCCTTCCTATATATCATACCACTCTTTGCTCCATCCATCCACCTAGGTAGAAGGAATCAAAAGGCAGTCATAGATGCTTTGAGGTTGGGATCACGAACCCACTGTCCCCCCATCCCCCCTCCTTGTCGGTACTCACCATCGATAGGGGTGCCTCAAGCGACGTAATAAGGGTTATCAAGACATCACCGCTGCCGTGCCCGGAAAGGCGGCCCCATGGGATTGTAAACCACAAGGGGAGGGTATGGGCGGTAATTTTGCGGCTCAGCCGGTGCCCGAAATAGCCAGCAACAACCGACCGGGAGATGAACGAGGCGTCGGGAGAAGCGACATACGGATGCTAGTTGCAGCTTTGGTTTACTCCCCCTGCCCCGAAGGGGAATGAAAACCTATGCTTATAGGGTAGCCGTGGCATAAGGCACATAACTTATCTCGGACGGGGTGTGCGTGGATCGAGTCGGCCGTAGACGACCTAAGCAAAGGGGGTTTCACCCCCCCCCCCCCCCCCCCCCCCACACACACACACAGATACACAAGCTCCGGCACGACCGGAGTCGCACAAACATGAGCATTGGTCATCACATGTCATCATAGGCCCGATTCGACACGAACATGCAAAGCAGATCAGCTTGGATGATCAGCGCCCCCGAGTGACGGGAACGGGCGGCGCGCATCGTTAAGATGTGTACATAATTATGTTTCATATAAGGGCGCTTGATTATTATGTCACGTGTAATTGATATCATGTTGTAACCGCCAACGGAGAGGATGGACATGAGACACATGGTGTAAATCACTATCCAGAAAACTTAGATGGCAGCATAGTGAACGCCTTGAGACAATAACCTGTTTTTCGGTGATTATCGAAAGCAAGTTTAATTTCAAACGCCCGTCCGAGGGTACATTTCGACAAACAACGGGTTTTCGTGCACCATAGCATCGTCGAAATGGGATAAATTTACGCAAGTTATTCAAATGGCATGTGAATGCCACGCACTATGCGGTATGCGCAAACATGTTGATGTGGGATTTCCGTTTTGAGACCTCCCGCGGTATGTTGAAAAACGTGGTTTAGGGTGAGCTGGCCCATGAGCCATTGATTGATATCTACGAATGCATTGTAAATTATCGACCGAACTTGTCCACACAAAGATTGTTGATGATTAAGTCGAGGCCTATGTTTCGAGGCCAAACCCGATTGTTGATGCAACCTCGCTAGAATGATGACGAGGGGCGGATTAGGCGTCGCACTCGATGACTGAGTTGCCTCGCCCGGTGTGACAATGACATCGGGTGCGGTGATGCACTCGATCTCCGCGCACTCATTCGAAATGTTGGTTTGAGATGAGTGCACTAGACGGCATATGTTTGAAACCGCCTACTAAACTGCCTTCAATCGCCGACCCAAGAACGAGCAGGATAAGTTTTATGATTTGTGCGGCTGTCTCGAGGAATTTCTTATTAGCGGGTTTCACGAAATGTTTTACTTACTATCAGCCTATGGCATAATAACAATGAGCTCCTTCGGTGTGATATTACATGACAAGCATAGCGGATATTATAAGTAGGGAATCCCACGGGAGCAATGCTATTATTGCGGGGTCTACCTACTACTATTAGTGGCGAGCTAGTGCGCATCGAAGGGTGGACTGCAAAATACTAAATGAGATATTAACTATGGCAACATTGGGAAAGCCCCACGACAGCAGCCGGTGAATCGGTTTAGTTTTAGAAATGATAACTTCCGTTTCAAATTGAATAGCGAGGTGGACGACTCGTGGTCGCCATTGCAATTGATAAGCAATGGCGACCGATTTGTGGCCCCATACAATGTTAACCGAAAAATATTCGTTGTTTAAGACATGCTCATTAAGTCAGACTTGGGAAAACAACTTCCAAGTATATCTATGACCATGTAACGAGGCCGGTAAAATACAATGAGTGATCAAATTGGGCCCCGGAGCAGCTCATCGAACAGGAAATCCATATCCAAGTAGACGGCCGTGCCTTAAATCGAGCAAAAGACGACGGAATTGACACCGCCCATGACTCATACTCTTAGTAACTTGGCTAGCTCACTCCGGCTTCTCCAAAACACCTACGTTACCAATACATCCTACAACATCTACAAAGACACTCTTTACTCGATAACCCCCATCAAGATTAAATCCCACTGATATACCCGTACCTTCACCCTCTATGCACATGTGCAAATAAAGGCTCACTAAACAAATATTTAGTGGACTTCTTTGCCAGCTCGGCGGCGGACAGCCACACCCTGACAATCTCATATACAACCGGCCTAGACCCGCGTTCAGTGGAAGTAATATGACCCAACTATCTCCGCACAACATCATCATACGGTAAGTTATGCCACCACATTTATTCAAACATCTAGCTAGACTCCATGAAACACATAAAGCTGTATAATGTAACACCCCTAGAAAATAGCAAAATACGGCAGCCACCTTCAATCCAAACTTAACAACATCATCTTTGACCATCACAGTCCACTCAACGTACCTACTCAACATGTGCTGATTCACGTAATGCAGAGTTCACAAGCTCATCCCAAGGTATCTCACCCAACAGTGCGGGATTCTTCGACGATGGCTCGTCAACAACAGCCCTATGTCCGAAAACTACCCGGCCATGACAAGTGTTTGGCTTGACATGCATAACAGCGCGCTACAAGTCATCTTACAAATCCAGGAAACATCGAATGAGTGTGGATATAAAACAATATCAACAAGGCAGCAATGATATATGATTTTCGACAAGCCTATATCTCTTCATACTCCTAACTCCAATAACCCTCTTCCTCCTATTGTCATCATAAACATACATCTTACATAAAGCAACGAAAGATTTCCTCCCTCTCAAAGGTACACGCGTAAGTGATACCCTTGCGGGATATCCCTCCATGCACACCGCTTGCAAACAATATTCCCTCCGCCAAGCATATCTCCAATGCTCGCGCCCTCCAGCCTCAAAATGTCTCATGGCAATTGCATCGATTCAAATCGGCGAATGGAAATGTTGTAAAGACATTAGCCTCCCCAATTTTTCACCGCATCGAGAATAAATACGCGCCCCACGTATAAACAATCCAATTATAATGCCCCCAAACCCGAATCCTAATTTCATCCCCTAGTTACAGAGCCTTCTCTCCACATGCCATGGCTGTTGAAAGCCTTATTTACCCCATTGTTCATAAAACATACATACCCTGGTTATTCAATTTGAAATCACAAAGCCAAAGTCGATTCAATTGCGCAGCACAAGTGGTGTATCCACAATGTATAATGGATTACATGTAAATATCGTTGTTATGGTTTTGCTACTCAACAAGTCCAAGAACGAAAACAAACATCGAACTACTTCATTTCTCGAAGTGTGGGTCTATGTCCACCTACTTTGTGGTAAGGCAAAAATGTGTGTTACCTATGGATAAAGACCGAAAGCACAACCAACTAATTTTAGTCGTTGTTGGCACAAACGACTAAAATCAGTCAAGTTTGATTATAAATACTACACTACCTCCTCAAAAATATACCGCGTTGCAGTCATCGGAAGTAAAACATTAATGAACTAGCTTACTGTGCGAATCACTCACGGGGGCGGGGGGCACCGAACACACTTTAAGCAAGAGGATGTGTGTCTGTGTGAGACCGGCGTGACCCTAGACTAGCCGCCAAACCGCTTCATACTACCCCGCACATGGTAAAGGAGGGAGGGGTAAGAGAATCGGCGTCGAACCCATCGATAGGAACTAGAATGCGTGTATAGGCAAAAGGTCCGTTCGGTAGGGAGGTGTGAGCATGTGCATGTATTACTATTCCTGGCCTTTATTGCGATAAAAGAGGCCATGGTCATGCAATAATCATACCAACGCCTTATTGACTAAAGTATTCATGGCTTCCTCATAACGCCCTCCGTTTTACAATTTTGAATCCGGTAGAGGAGATGTTGTGCAAATCTTGCACGCGGCCTTATGATGCGGAGGGGGTGATACCGGCTTCGCTGCCCAACTGAGTTGGTCACGAATGGGAAATTATAGGAACATCGCGTGGGTATGCCAACGCAATTTTTGGACGCCCAATAGGAATGTTTTATTCTTGTTCGTGAATTAAATGTGGGATACTATCTATGGTAGCTATTTTCGCCACCATTCGATTATGCATTTTCCTAGTATTGCATGCAACATGGTTGGTGGATTAACAGGAAAAGGGTGGAGGCGGTGTTGAGATAAATGTTATTCTTTTTGCGTGTTGTTCACTTTGGTGTAGGTCAAGTGGTATTGAAATTGAATTAGAAATTGGAACTGTTTACAACATGTACCGGGTGAAACCGGTTGCTTTCTATGGGCCTTCCCAACTATGACATGCATGTAAGTTAGGGCTAGACCGTGAACCGCCTAAATCCAACCTCTCCAAAGGGCGTTGGGGATTTTTACTCCCCCCCCTCCCCCCCCGGGGGAGTGTGTCGTGCGTGAGGGTGGTAGCTATGAATAAGGGGCGTGTGTGATTGCGGTAAGTGGAGGTGCGGCGTGTGGTCGTGCGAGATGTGATGCGGTAGATGAGAAGGAGTTGGTGGGGCCATTGGATAGTGTGTAAGTGGAGTTGTGTTAGGATGCGTGTGATGTTGAGTCGTGTTTTCAAGACGAGTTTGTCAGGAGGGTCAGTGCGGAGGGTGAGAAGGGAGGTGAGACTCGTTATTGTGGATGTGTGAGGTGTACATGTGCGGCTCATGACTATGGAAAGAATGTCGACCTCGGTACCTAGCCAATGTTGTCGAATGGCATTGGTGAGGGGTGTGTGTATTTATCGCGAATCAATTGTGCGGTGTGGGAGAGGTTGTGGTTAGTGCACTGTTTCCATTCCCCTATACGAATCTTTTTAATTAAGGAGTAATGTCGAGGGCCGTTCGTATGTCCGACGAATCTAGGTTCGAGGAGTTGTATGAAGTCGGGTTTGTGTGCAGGGTGTAGGTCAAGTGGTATTTGTGTGCATTTCTTCTGACCATGCTTTTGGGTTATCCTTGAAGTGTCTTGGTTTCTGAGCTTGTGAATTAGATATTGCGATTCAACTAGTATCGGCTATTTCATACACATTGTTCAAGGCTCCATTGTTCGATAGTTGAATACGCATGGCGCCATTAAATTCAAGGAATGATCCCTTTCCTATGGACTACTCGGTAGGACAGCCCAACAATACTCATTGTGACAACTAGGGCACAATACGCCACGCGGACTATCGTAGGCGGCGTGCATCGTTTTCGCTCTTCGTTCAATGGCAAGGAATAATCATCACCTTTGCACACCTTCCTCAAGCTACCTATTCGTCGGAAGTCTACGTCCTCGTCAACGCTCAAGTGAAGTTTCGAACGTGCGTCGTGTTGCCATGGGTCAAACTCCTTAACAATCGTGTTGCCTTCTATTACCCCGGCGAAATTTGCCAACGCATTTGTGGCAGTTGGCCTTTTGAAAGCTAATTGGAAATTGTTTACAACATGTGCCGGCAAACTGGACCGACTGCTGTCTCTCGGGCCTCTCTACCAAGCCATGCAGGACTTATAAGCGAGTTTAGCCCGGGTCTCTTCGACCAGGTACACCTATCGACACACCTATCTGCAATGTGTGCCGACGTTCCTCGGGAGTTAAAAAAACTGTAAGCAACCGCAGTAATTGCCACAGTCCCCCCGCCTAAGCAGTAACAGCGTAATAATTTTGTAATCAAGAAAAACAGATCTAAAAATAAATCCACTTGTCTAGAAATGCAAAACTAAACTGCTGCTCGACCTTCACGATGCACGGCCCGCTCCCGCCGAACCGGGGTGTCGACCGGCCTAGGCCGGTCGGCGTTCGGGAGGGACGACGGGCCAGCCTAATCTAGCTCCCGCGTGACTTCGGTCTTGCCGAAGGTAGGAGGGGAAAGGCTGGCAAAAAACCCCTCCTCGCGCGGTCGCTCGTCGATCCCGCCGCTCCATCCCGTAAACCCCGCCCCAAGGTCTTGCCGCGTCCACCGACGCGGCGGTCCTCCGTGTCGAGGTCCCCCATCACCTCGAGGACAGATGGGGGGGACCGAGACGCACAGACATAGAAAAAACTAGCGCTCCTGCCTCCGCGCCTGAATTTTCCCCGCTCATTTCCCCGGTTTTTTCTCTGTCTGGTACCCGGGTACCTGTCGGTTTTCCGGCCTGTGGCCGTACCCTCCCCCCTCTGATCGCGCGTCCACCGAGCAGCCTGTTCTTGAGCGGGGGCCTCCGCGCTCACCCGGGCCCACGCTCAAGGACTCCTAGGAGTATGAAGGTCTGTCGGGGTAGTGGGTGTCGAAGAGGGGGGGGGGCAAGTCACCGTAGCCGGATCCGGCGGGCCGCGGGCGCCCGGAATTAAGCAAAACCCTCCGTGCCGGGTTTTCCGGCGGCGCCGACCCAAAGGGTCGTCGCCGCCAGATCGTGGCGCTCCTCCCGTCGCGACCGTCCTCCTTGCCGTCCCAGCTGACTCCTCCCCCCGGGAGATGACGCTGGACGACGTAGCGGCGCGCTAGTGAGCGCCCTACCCTGGTGCTGCTCCCCAACTTGCGCGACGCCGGGTACGGACATTATTTTAGTGTCCAAAAAAGCCCTCCGTACATGGCTTTTCGGCGGCGGCTGATCCTGAGGATCGCCGCCGCCTCATGTAGCCGCTCCTCCGTCTGCGACTAGCCACCGTCCTGTGCCATGTCTCGCCTCACCCCTCGGTAAGGTTCGACCGGCACAGGGCTGGTCGATAGCTAGCGAGCGCCCTTTCCTGGCGCTGCTTCCCGGCTGGCCACCACCAGCTCCAACACCCGTCTCCCACCGCTGATCCGGCCGTACCCTCCTCGCCATCAAACGCTGCCGTAGTACAGGTCCCACTCCTAAAAGTAAGGCTGTATCTAGGAGTATCTGTGCGCGAAAAAACATATCGGACGGGCCGAGCGGGAGATCTTGGCGCCGGTAGTGCACAGAAATTATTTTTTTCAAAAGCCCTCTGTACAGGGCTTTCCCGACAGCTGCTGATCCCACGGATCGAGCTGTCGGCCCTCTTAGCCCCCTACCGTGCCAGGCCTGGCACGGCTACGGGGTTTCCAGCGCCCACCACGGGGAGGTGAGGGGATGCCGACGGGCCTGCGAGCGCACCCCCCTCCGGGGCCGCCGCCGCTGCGCCGCCGGCGGGCGCCTTTGAAAGCTAAATGCATGTACAAATATGTTATGTTTTTTCTGTCGATGCTGTCTTTGTAGGTTGAAGTGCATATGGAGGGAGAGATGAGAAGATGTTTGATTGTTAGTGTTTAACAATAGACTGTAATCAAACAAGGGGATTGTTAAAAAGGTTATGTCACCTCCCTTTACTTCACTAGGCTTAAATACCTTTCCGCCTAGTTAGCTTCCACCTGTTCTTGCTTGGTCCCCGTGCGAGGTGCTAGGGCTTTCTAACTTTCATCAACAGACTACGGACGCGGCTCGTCTTGTCTAGGGAATCTCATTCTGCATTGGAAACCTCGCTTGGCGCGTCAAATAGCTAGTTAGATTTACTGTGCGTACATGTACGTATCGGGAGGTTCTGGTAGTACAATACGCAGCAGAACCCTCGCTAAATTGCAGTAGCGACGTACCTACGTTGTACGTCCTTCCGATGGAAAATCACGAATTGGAATTAGTAACGAGTACATGTACAATGTCTTGCAATGTACTGTTGCATGACTGTACTCATCACATAGTTCTTCCTTGCTCAATGCATGGACGAATAAAGACCTCAACCAAGGCTAGAAAGTTGGGGTGGCACTCCAAAACCAAGCTTTTCCGGTGTTGCGATTTCGTGACGTGTGGCAGCTAAGTGAACGCCCTCCCATAACAACAATCGTATACCCCTATATCCCAACCTTGATACAATGGTACTTCACGATGCAAGACATGACCTCCCCACCCCACCCTCCTTCCGTTCCTTGTTGCGCCTCATATACAAGTCTGCGAGTTTTTGGACGCACCGCTCCTGACTACAACGCGCGTTCAAATCTGAAACTATTCGGCGGAGGGGAATGAGGAGCGACGGAGCTTGTCAATCTGAAATGGGTGTGCCCTAACTTCGCCCCTCCCTCCACAAAAACAGAAAAAACTAGTTATCTTAGGAGGACAAAAAAGAGTTGAAATACATATGCCGTTTATGTCGCCTGGTTATCCTTTCCCATTGCTTCCATGCTGAGGCCCTGGCCCGGTCAGCGGCTTGCCCTCTCCAAGCAAACACACAGACTGCGCGGAGGTGGCTTTTAACGTGATTGTTGCAACAGTGACATGAAACCCAGGAAGAGTGGCCAACATGCCTGAGAGCCTGGTAAAAGGCACAGTTAGCCTGGCATAGACATACTCCATCGTATGTACAACCATCTGGGCCCCACCTACGATCAGCCCGTCCCACTGACAATGATAGTCGGGGCAAAGATGACGGCAAAGACAGACAATATATTTCATTTTCTGAATGCCCCTTCTTCAGACAACTTTGCGAAATAGGTCTTTGAAAAGACGAGAGGTTTGTCACAGATTAGTCGTTAGGTATTACATGGAAGCCAGCCTCATTTGCTGCACACGTGCATTGTTGGGCTGAGGCACGACAGAGCGGTAACACACGGTCACCAGAGCCGCTTATGCGGCACACGAAAGTCAACCCCCGTCGCGCCTTTCCAGTGGCTGAAACTATCAAGCATCATTCGCAGCTTCCCCTCTGTATGCTGCAGCTCATTTAGCTTCCGATCCCTCGCCATCGCCTAAACAAGCAAACAACGATAACATGCCGTACATGATTAAACAGTGAGGTGACACAGGTAAGGTCATGCACGTGCTTACGCACAGAGAGCTACACAGGTAATTCAAATACTCTTGCCCACCCCTCCATCCCCTTGACCCACCTCAATGTCATCGCCATGCGCCTCAATCAGTCGCTCCACGATCTGTTTTTGGTGCGGCGTCAGCCGCTTTGGCGCCGCCTTCCCCGTCTTCCTCTGCTTATTGTTCAGCGCCCGCAACTCTGCGCAGGAAATGAAAAGCAGGCAACTCAGTACACGTCCGTCTTGCGAGTAAGCTGGGTATGGCTGGAAAGGAAAGGAGTCAATAAGCGGAAGCCACATAACAGGGCACAGAGTGCGAGGAGACTGAAGGCTGCGCTCTCCAGTGCGTCACGTACCGTCATCATCTGCAAAGTCCTCCGTTATCTTTACGGCCCCCTCCACCTATTCCACCACCATAACAGCAGCCCATATCATAAGCAAGCACACACACACACACACACACACACACACACACACACACACACACGCGCGCGCGCGCGCACACACACACGCGCGCGCGCATGCACACACATACACACAGACAGATACACATATACATAAATATACGGAAACACAAAGACAGACACACACACACATACAAGCACACAGACTTAGATAAATAGACATCACACGCACCCACCCACCCAACTACCTACCCACCCATCAACCCACGCATGCACATAGACAAACATATAGATAGATAAACACTTACACACAGACATGCACACCGACGCGCAAACTAACACGGACATGCACATACCTCCTTCGATTTGTTTGACCTCGTGTTCCTGCCATGCGACTGCTTCAGGCTGTTTGTGAACCCGTTCGCCATATAGTTCTCCTGCAATGTCTTCTCTGCATCCCAGGAGGTCCTGCCGCCGTGGCAACCAGCAGTCACAAAACACAGCAGCCGCCTCAGAAACTGGTCCGACCCGCCCCCTCTGCTCCGCACCCCATCACCGCGCGAACCGACCAGAGCTCGGCACCCGCGACCCACGCTACGTGACTTGGGTCGAATTCACCGCTAGCCCTCATGCCCTCAGCTGCAAGTGTAGGAGGATTTACGCAATGTCGGGAGTGCTGCGTCGACTTTTAGCGTGCGAAGGCGGCGCTGTCGAGTTTGGAACGACGCGAGGCGGAGGCGTGTGTGCTTGTGTTGGGGGGGGGGGGGGGGGTCGGCGCACTTAATCCCCAGTCGCTTCTCTATCGCCCCGGACTGGAGTTTCAGCTCCAGTGGTGTCTTGGACGCCGACTTGGCTGTCTTCTTCGGCTTCACGGATACCGGCTTGCTGTGCTTCTTCATGCGCCGCCGGGAGCGCCCCATCTTGGCTCGAACACGCCCGCACAGCCAAACTCACTCGCCACCGCCTGCCGCAGCCGCCACCACAGTAATAGCGGTAGTGACGTTGAGAGAGCGGGAAGCGGACACCGGTCACGTGAAATCTGCCTCGATCGAGTAAACTGGTACGAGATACAGGGAACTGCAAAGAGTAGAAGGTCGAGTGAGCCGAAGAGAGGAGGGCGAAGGGAGCCGACTGTCATTGTAGTCCTCCATCGTCCACGGCTATAATCCTTAGATATTTCTCTATAAACATGATGAGTCAATAGAAAAAAAAATCACTGGAAAGTGACGAACTATTATCGGCGGCGCGTACAGGTACAGGTACACCGCAAATACGCGAGTGCAGTACGGGTATATTATTGGTACCTGTTTTGTTTTATTCACAACTGCTTCCTAGTATAATATCTTACAAGAAAAAGCAGTGGAGGACTGAAGGCCACCAAGCAAAAAGAAGAAATAAAAGCGGAAAAGGTACAAAGGTACCTTGCCTGCGATATGTGATGCGATCTCCGCTATCGGCGGGTTTTCGGAATCAGATATCGTGGTGTTCACACACACAATAAAACGAAGACTCTTCCGATTATGCTCGGTCCGATGTCGAGATGGTGATATCTCCAATTAACAATGCGGTGGCGCCCGCTACCCAATTGACTTGCCTACAACTTCCGACTCCCGATGCTATCACTTGCTCGGGAGATTCAAGGGGCCACATTCAACGGGGCATTTCGCGTATTCTTTGTGCCCGGGCCTACCTTGACCTCTGGGCGTTTTGCAAACCTTTCCCACCGGAGTATATGAGGGTGACTTCGGGTACGGGTCGCGGGGCTTTGGCTCTCTTCTTCGCTTCACGTAAGTCCAATTTCAAGGTGCCATCCGATTGCTATACGATGGCAGCGCACCGGGTGCTT
>JAPMLY010000686.1:0-37500 GCA_026401115.1 Tetraselmis chui
TGTCGACCTTCAATTACAGCAAGCCATCGTCGAGGTGATGAGAAAGGTTAGTGGCGTTACCTGAAAGTCCACCCTTCTCAGTCAAGCTTATTGTCGTTTTATTGTCGCGATGCAATCAAAGATCAGCAGCGCGTTCCTAGTGCCCGCCGCGCGGTCCTCGTTACCGTGGTTGCCCCGTCCATCGCAGCTTACATTTTTTCAATAGTGGTATTCGCGCTAACCCTTGCTGCAATAACCGCCTTTCAAGCGGGCTGGCTTACACGCATAGGTACGCCTACATATACACACGCACACACGCAGAACATCTGCTGCTATTTCGCAAACGCACGGCAATAAAAAGCTACACATTCCGAAGTTTTACACTATGTTTAAATCTGATCGGCACTTTCTTCTTCGCTTAGCCGGCCAAGCCGTACCTCGATATTCCATCATTATCTTCATGTAATGTAGTTTTGCTGTGTCGTCGCAGGATACTTCTTATGGAGTTGAGCACGAGCGCGTGTGTGCCAACGAATATATGACACCTCGTGTGTGTGTGTATGTGTGTGTGTGTGTGTGTGTGTGTGTGTGTGTGTGTGTGTGTGTGTGTGTGTGCGTGTGTGTGTGTTGGGCTTATGTTCATGTGTGTCTATATTGTATGCGCCGAATAAGTTTAACTACACAGCCCGAGGGGCACAAGGTGGACGGGTGTGAGCGAACGTCAAGCTTGCATGTACAACATGCTAATTGTCGGTTATGTGGCTCTTAATGTGGCTGTATGTTATAGAGCTTGTTGGTGGTTGGCTATCTTTTTGTTTGTTTTTGTCGATACATGCAGCGTGTGAGTCAGGCTATTGTGTGCGCTTGCTATGCTATGACGACTAGCCCGAGATGAGAAACTGGATTGTGTCTATGAGTGTGTGCACCTCAAAATGTTTATTAAGACAGTAATGTATGTGTGTCGTGTGTCGTTGTGTGTATATAACTAATAAAGTGTTATGAAATAGTTGTTCGTGTGAGTGTGTGTTTGCAAGTCATATGTACATAGCTCATTTGTCTGTCCATGGTATATGGACCTAGACAAGGTGATGCCGCTAATTGAGGGCAAAAGCCAAAGTAAGTGTGTATGGGAGTGTGTGTGTGAGAGAGAGAGAGAGAGAGAGAGAGATTGTGTTTGGGTTTGGATGTGTGAAGGATGACAGATATTGGATTTTATCCAGTAATGTGGGACTGTGGACTTTTGTTTTCAGAACTAGATCTTACAGACTGGACCGTTTTCCGACTGCGCGACCGTTTCTTGTAATGGGTAAGCTGTATGGGAGCCCTAATAACACGTGTGCGAGCTCATTGATTGGCTGTGAAGGACAGGGTCAGCAGGAGAATGAAGCGGGACTCCAAGAATGTTCAGCCTTGAATTGGTTTTAGAAATTGATGTGAACATAGATATTGTAATCATTCATTCATTATTTTTCTTCTTTTGGAAATAACCATGATGCATTCCGCATGTGTTTGTTTTTGAAAGCGGTGTTTGCAATCTACACTGGCCATGTAGATTTCAAACATCACTCTCATAAATAAACCCAATCTAATATTGTTTCCACTACAGGTCAATAGGCTGATCAATCCCGGTGATGAAGCACGGTGCCCAAGGGTGGTGTGCCCCTTAAGCACACCCGTCAACACACTCAAATTTCGGGCACTGTGCGACGGAGGGTCTTCCAAAGTTGTATGGGATAGATTTTTTTTTTAATTCATATTCCTCCGATGTAAATGATCATCTTTCAGTACATAATGCAGCAGCATCTCCTTGCATGTTCCGGCTCGGAAATCCGACTGAAGTTCGGGAATACCTCTGTATTCATTCACAAAAAAAATCCAAAGGTATTCGTCCGCGTATCGAGATATGCATGCCCAAGTACTTGTTCGGACCGGTCGAAAAAATCTGGGTATTTACCCAGTCTCATCACCTAGTGACTTTAGGTTTTATTCAATTCATGAAAAAAATTGTGGGGTTCAACTCAACTCATCCCCCGATTACTCAAATTCGTGTCCATTCGGGATTGAAAAAAACAAATTCGACTTACCCGAAACCCCCCAAAAAAGGTCGGATCCCCGCCATGTATACGGGCGATGTGCTTTCGCGATAACCCTAACCCTAGCATATCGCATGAGGTACTCATGTCGATGGTGAGTACCGACGAGAGGAGAGATTGGGTCGGGAAATCATGTCAACCTCAAGGGTGCGGGGTACGGACGTTGTGACGAGTACAGTCCTGCAACATTACATTGCAGGACATTGTACAGGTACTCGTTACGGATTCCAATTCGTGCTTTTCCACAGGACGGACGTATACTCGTGGGTACGTCGCTACTGCAATATTGTAATGGTGCTAATGCTACAGTACGACCAATACCTCCCGGTACGTACAAATATGCATAATTAATCTAACTAGCCAGATGACGCGCCAGAACAAGCTCTTCAATTCAGAAGGAGCCGCGTCGTGAAACCCAATGCTAGAGCCGGATGCGTCGGCTGCTGTCTCTGGGCCCTCCCAACTATGCCATACAGGGAACTTACAAGTCAGGGCTAGACCGTTAACCACCTAATCCAACCTCTCCAAGGGTGTTCGGGGGTTTTACTCCCCCCCGGGGAGGGTGCAATTAGAGGCGAAGGTTGTGTGCATTCAGGGTCGTGCGAGGGGGCAATGTGCGGATGCGCGGCGGGAGGTCGTGCGGGACTTGATGCGGTATATGCGTAGGAGGTGATGCAGCCATTGGACAGTGGAGGTGAGACTCGTGATGGTGGAGGAGTGCGGTGTACCTGTGCGGCTCATGACTATGGGGAGGATGTCGACCACTGTGCCTGGC
Source organism: Tetraselmis chui (assembly GCA_026401115.1). Classification (NCBI taxonomy): domain Eukaryota; kingdom Viridiplantae; phylum Chlorophyta; class Chlorodendrophyceae; order Chlorodendrales; family Chlorodendraceae; genus Tetraselmis; species Tetraselmis chui. Next base: position 2,848 of record JAPMLY010000686.1, read on the forward strand.
CAGTGGTTTCTGATGGCGTTCGCAAGGGGTGTGTATTTGTCACGTATGAGGTCGGCTGTGTGGGAGAGGTTGTTGTCTGTGCAGTACTTCCATTCCCCTATCTGAATCTTTTTTATGGACGCGTAGCGACGGCGACCGTTGGAGTGACCAACGAATCGGGGTTCGAGGATGCGGATGAAGTCAGGTTTGTGTGCAGGGGGACGAAGCAGGGGGGGGAGAATCTCAGGGGGGAGGACGGCGGGGCATGAGGTGAGGGAGTCAGGCGAGAGACCTTCGTCAGCAGCAACAAGTCGGGTGGGCATGTGGGTGGGGTGAGGTGGGTGGCAGTCAAGTGGAGTGAGGGCAGGGGTGGGGGAAGCAAACGATTTTATGGGTTTGTTACCGAAGTCTGCGGTGATGGTTTCCCAACGTCCTCCGTTGTGGCGTTCCAGTAGGGAGAGTAGGAGTTGCAGAGCGCTGTTGTGTCGGTCCTGTCTTAGACCAGACATAGAGGGGCAGTTACCGGCCATGTGGCCGTTGCTGGTGAATTGACCACATAGGGGGCAGCGCAGGGTGGGGTTGTGAGTAAGTAGGCGGGTGTTGTGGACGCCCCACATGAATTCTTGTTTGTGTGTGAACTGGATATTTGTGAGGGTTGAGTGTTTTTTGTGGTAAGAAAAATCGGCGCCGTCCTTCGCGGCGCGGGCGAGGAGGGCTCCGTGTTTGGTTGTTTGCGAGAGAGGAGTGTGTGTGTGTTTTGTGCTGTAGGTGTGTGCGTCGGATTTGAGGTTGGTGTATCTGTAGGGTATGGGGTCCCCTAGGGTTTGTGGGAGGAGGGTGTATGGCCATGTCCAGTGGCCTATTGTGACTTCAGAACCTGTGGTGTATAAAGTGTCGGGTGGGTGACCATCCGCGACTTGGTTTGCGAGTGTGTCTGCGAGGTCGTTGCCTAGGGAATGGTTGTGGGCTTTGATTTTGCCGAGGTGTGTACGGATGCCTGCTTCGCAGCGGGTTTTAAGGGTGTGTGTGATAGATGAGAGGGTGTCGCGATGAATGTTGTGGCGGTAAGCGGAAGGGCAGTTTAAGTAGCCTTGTATGAGGCGGAGGGAGCACGCACTGTCTGTGAGGAGGTGGGTGCGGCCAAATTGGAGGCCTACATCTATGCCAGCTAATTCAGCCCGATTTATTGTATGGGAGGGAGGGGTAGAGGTCACCAGGATTTTGACTTTGGTGTCCGAGGCGGGGTGGGTAGCTGCTGCTCCGAGGGGGGTCGAGCTGCCTTTTTTCGAGCCGTCTGTGTATACAAAGTCCTGCCAGTTCCAAGCAAGGGTGCCTCTGGTGGGGGGGTACGTTAGATGTACGCGGTCTGGGAGGGGGTATGTGAGGGGGTGAGTTGGGTTTGGGGGGCGGTGGTATATACCTGCTGAGTGGGGTGAGTAGGTGACAATGAGGTGTGGAGGAGGGGGGGTGATGATGGGGTTGGGGAGGTGAGTGTCGTAGATAGATTCGAGAGTGTTGTGAAGTGCGGTCATGGCTGTGGGTGATGGGAGGGTGGAGAGTGCGAGGGGGTTGGCGACGAGGTATATGTCGACCATCCATCGTGTGCCGAATGGGGTGGGGGTGGGGTTGCCAGTGTGTTGGTCGGGGGGTAGGAATGTGTTTGCGTCATTGGGGAGGGTGTAAAGGTGGTGGGTGTATGGGGAGTTGATGTATTTGGAGTGGCGATAGGGTGTGTGTTCCCATCGGGGGAGGATGAGGATGGTTGCGCTGGGTGTGTGAGGGGCTGTGAGGTGTGCGCTGGTGATTGCGTGTTCCATGGCTCGTCTCATGCATTCGTGGTCGTATTCGGGGTTGGCTATGCTGGTGCCTTGCCAGGTGTGCGGGGCATTGCTACCGCTGGATGAGAAGACTATATCTTCGGGATAGAGGGAGTGGTATGTGTGGGAGTGAAGGGATTTATTGAGGGGGTCGGAGTAGAGTTCTGTCTGGATGCGGAATGTGTGACGGAGGGCTGTGAGGAGGTCTTCTCTAGTGGCCCATCTATTTCGGGTGGTGGTGGCGGGTGTGGGTGAGTGGATTTCTGAGCGGGAACCTAGACGGGTGAGGAGGTGATAGACCTCCTCTTCGAACGTATGCTGCGAGAGGTCGGGGCGAAAGAGTTGGTAGAGGTGGCGGACGCGGGGGCCGTTAAGGGTGGTGACCGCGCGGCCGTCGGGAGTGCAGAGTATGGTGGTGTCGTGGAGTGATGGGTGTGCGTGGATAGCGAATTTACCGGTAGGGAGCATGTCGAGGTCGGGGTTGATGGGGTCATGGTTGAATGTGATAAGTGGGTGTGACCACGGAGGGGGTCCGGGTTTTGGCAAAATGGGTGCGGTGGAGGGGACATAGCCGGAGTTAAATGCGGTAAGGGCGGTGGGGCCGGAGGGGGTCTCACTGATGGTGTCGTGGAGTTGTAGGCACGGGGCCCACTGCACTTCGTGGAGGCGGGTAAGGTCGTGTCGTTGGCCGCGAGCGCACCACTCGCACTGCCATGTGGTGGGTCCTTGAGCTGGGCGACATTGGGAGTGTATGGCATAGTGCGGGCATGTGCAGCAGGTGGAGGAGGGTTCTGTGTGCAGGGGGTCATGACAGATGGAGCATGTGGTGGGGGAGGGGGAGGGGAGGCATACCGATGTGGGAGTGGAGGAGATGAGGCGGAAGCCGTCGTCGAGTTGTAGCTGAATGTCCCATTCCGTGAGGTGTTCCGGGGCCCATTCGACCATGTACTGCGTTTGGCCGTATTCTGTGTCTTTGTGTTTGGAGATGATGCGTGTTACGTCGCAGGGGGGGTAGTGGTGGTCGGAGGGGGTGAGGTATTCTGTGTCTAAGTGTGTGGTGGGTGCGGTGGGGGTGGAGTGAGTGGTGTGGGAGGTGCAGATGCCGGATTGGAGGGTGGGGGGTGAACGGGGGAGGTGAGGGGAGAGGAGGGGGATCCACGAGGGATGTATAGTGGTGGGGGGGGATGCTTGGTTGGTATTGAGGCTTGTGATGGGGAGGCGGTTGTGTATAGTATCGAGGGGTTCGGTGAGGATTGCTGCGAGGAGGCGGATGGGAACTGAGAGGGGGGTGGTGGACCCCGTGAGTGTGGTGATGGATTTGCATGATTTGAGGATGAATGAGGATGAGGTGGCTCTGAGGAGGACTTGTGGCCATGTGGTAATGTTGTTTTTCCAGAGGGGGGTGAGGCGGGGTAGGAGGGAGGCGTGTGTTTTGCGGGGGGAGAAATCGCAGTAGGCTTGTTTGTATGTGTGAGGGTCGGTGATGTGTGTGGCTTTGTCCCGGAGTGAGGTGAGGAGGGCGTTGTCTTGAGTGGTGAAGTGGGCACGGATTGTGGAGGCGATAGGGTTGGTGAGGGAGAGTGGGGGAATGTTGTGGAATAGGGTGCCCGCGTCGCGTTGAGCTCGGACTAAGCATTTTAGTGTGGGTGGAGTGTAACAGGTTGACATGATGGATTCTGAGGGCCAGTGGGAATACGTTGTGGATAGGGTGCGTATGTGTGCGCGGGCCATGTGGCCTCTATAGCCTGAGGCATTCATGATTTTATGTAAGTGGCATACTGTGAGTTGTGCGGCGTGGGCTTTGAGGGAGGGGAGGCCGTATCCTAGGTCTGATGTGGGGCGGTGAAGGGCGGTGCGGGGGAGGTTACGTACCGAGGAGACGGCGGAGCGGAGAGCGCGGCAGATTTGTCCTTCGAGAGTGTCGAGTTGGGAGTCCGTGAAGAGGCCGAGCTGGAGGGTAAAATGTTTTCCGATGAGGAGGCCACGGATGACTCTGATTCTGCGGGATTGAGTTAGTGGGGAGGTGGAAAGGGCGGTGATGAGGGATGCAGTGGTACGTTTGAGTTCGTGCCAATGTCTGGTGAAGGTGAGGGAGGTGTTTAGTTCTACCCCTAGGACGCGGTATGTGTCCCTGGGGCCAATGGAGGGGATGGGGGCCGGGGTGGAGTTTAGGGAGATGAACTGTGTTTGCAGGCGGGATGCGAGGAGGGTAGTGTTGGCGCGGGTGAGGGCGTTGCCTGTACGCCAGAGGGCGCCGGTGATGCAGCATTTGCGGATGTTGACCGTCATACCGGTGTAGGCGCTGAAGAGGGAGAGTTTTCTGAGCTGGATGGTCATGTTGGGGGTCGAGCCCGTAGCGAGGCTGAGGTCGTCGGCGAAGCCGTGTCCTGGGTATGTGGCTGTGGGTTCTGTGGGGTCAACGTTAGTGGTGGGGGGGCCTGGGCGGTAGCCCCGGCTTCCCACCGTGAGCCAGCGAAGGAACGGTTCAAGGAAGAGGGTGAATAGGAAGGGGGAGAGGGTGTCGCCCTGGAGGGTTCCTCGATTGATGTCGATGGAAGGGGTGGGGCCGTGAGGAGTGATATATGATGTGGTTGAGACCCCGTATAGTTGTTCGCATGTATCGACAAAGGTGGGAGGCATACCGAGTTGACGCATGTGTTTGAACATGATTCGGTGGTCCGCGGCGTTGAAGGCGCCTTTGAAGTCCGCGTACATGACGTAGATGTCTTTGCTGTGGAGTTTCGCGTCCTCCATCGTCATAATGAGGGAGGAGAGGGCGTCGTGGATACTGCGGTGTTGTCGGAATCCGTCTTGTTGGTCGCTGAGAATGCCATGGGTTTCGGCGTACTTCGAGCCTGCATCTTTGATTAGTGCTGTCCATAGTTTAAGGAGGTTGTTCATGAGGGCGATAGGGCGGTAGTTATCGAGGAGGGAGGGGTCGCCTTTTTTATGTAGGAGGCATGTTGTGCTGTGGCACCAATCAGGAGGAGTGTAGGATTTGTGTGCTAGGAGGGAGAGGAGAGAGAAGAGGGCGGAGCGGGTCGCCGGGGGTAGGAATTTGATTATTTCATTGGGGATACCGTCGGGGCCGGGGGCTTTGCCGGTGCCTAGGGAGTTGAGGGTTTTATCGAAAGTGTCGCGGGTAATCATGTCGGCAAGGGTGAGAGAGGGGTCTCCGCGGGGTTCGATGGTAAAGTTGTCGGGGTTGTTAGGGAGTTCCCATGGGGGGGTGGGTAGTTCGGGTGGGGTGGCGCAGCCGAGTTCGCTAGCGAAGTGAGAGTGTACCGCGTCGATGACGGCGGAGGGAGAGGATGCGGTGGTTTTATCGGGTTTGGTAATGCGGTGGAGGGTGGAGGTGGTGCCGGCGGGGGGTAGGAGGCCGCTTTTAATTTTCAATCGGCGGTGGGAGAGTTTGGGGCAGGTGTCGTAGGCCACATTGGCTCGAGTTTTTATTTTCTTTATTTTATTCGTGGTGGTGTCGTGAAGGAGCTGGCGGATGCGTGCTTGGCACTGTTGTTTGATGGCGTCAGGGGAGAGATATTCCGTTGTGTTTAATAGGGCTTGGGCGATGGGAAGGGGGCCGTTGTTTTTGCTGCATTTACGGAGTTTGAGTATTTGAGTGCGTGTTTTATTTGTGAGCCAAGTGGGGTCAAGGGACGCTTGGGGTGGGCGGGGTTTTTTGTCGGGGAGGAGGGGCCAAACTGTGGCTGCGTGGTCCATGTGTTGGGAGAGGAGTGTGGTGAATTGTGAGGCGAGGGTGTCGAGGGTGTCGGGGGTGGCCGAGGTGTATGAGGTGTTGAGAATTTCTGCGTGGAGGGTTGCCGTTTGGTTGATGAGGTCGGGGGTGCTGGATTGGTATACTTTTATGTGGTCGGGTGTGAGGGGAAGGCGAAAGGTGAGTTTGCGCGTCGTGTGTTGTGTGTGGGGGTGGGTATGGGGAGGGGGGGGGTGTGCCATGAGTGAGAAAGGGGCGGGAATGACGAGGTGGATTGCAGAGTGATCAGTAAAGTGGGAGGGGGAGGGGAATATCGAGCAAGAGGATGGTGGGAGGGTGATAGGTGAAGGAGGCGTGGTGAGCCAGTGGTCAAGGCAGCCCCCGCTGCGGGGGAAGGTAGGGATGGGGTCGTGGAGGGGGTGGAGGTGGGATTTGAGTAAGGAGGTGAGGGCAGGGTGTCCTATACCTGTGTGGGTGGTCGATTGGAAGTCCCCTCCCCAGAGGGTGCGGTGTTGCGGGTGTTCGTCCGCTAGTCGGAGGCCCCAAGCTGCAACTTCTGCGTAGAGGCGGGTCAGTTGTGTGTTGTAGAGCTGGGGCATATAAGTACCTATAAGGAGGTAAGGGGTGCCTGAGTGGGGGACGATTTTTAGTCCGGCGATATGGGGGATGAGGTGGGGGGGCGGGGTTAGGACAGTGGCAGACTGGAATGAGGCGCGGCGGACCGCGAAGAGAACGCCTGCGTTGGGAAGGGGCACAGGTGAGTAGCAGGGTCGGGAGCTTTTGAGGTGGTATTGGGGGAGGGCTATGCGCCAGCGGGATTTGTGGGTGTCGTGGTTGGTTTCGGTGAGGATTAAGACGTCCGGTTGGTGGGAGGTGGAGAGGTGTTCAACATCCATAATGGAGGTGTGTAGGCCGCGGGTGTTGAGGGTGATGAAGTGTAGTGGTTGGGATGTGTGGTGTGGGAGGATGGGGGAGGGGAGGGAGGGGGTGGTGCTGGGGGGGGCGACTGGGGGGTTCTCGACGGGGGGGGGTCTGGGAGGTGGGTGGAGGGGGGGAGGAGAGGGGGGATGTAGTGGGTGGTGTGTGTGGATAGGTTGAACGGAGAAGGTGGGGTTGGGGGAGTTGCAGGGGGGTTCTGGGGGGGGTTGTTCTGTGGGTGGGGTTGCGAGGAGAGGTGGGGGGCGAGGAGGGTGGGGGGGGGAGGGGTGGGTAGGGGGAGGGAGTTTGGGGGGTGAGGGGGATGTGGGGGAACAGAAAGCGTCTAGGAGGCGGCGACGTCCCTGTGGGAGGGGGGCGGAGCGGAAGGTGTGGTTCCAGAGCATAGTGTGTAGGGAGTATACTGTGGACCGGGGGTCGAAAGTGGGAGGAGTGTAAGGTTGGTCCGGGGGAGCTGTGGCAACGAAGTATGTGTGTAAGAGGACATGGGTGCCGCACGACCACGCCCTGTCGGAGTCGTTTTGGCGAGGTGGGTTGAGGGAGTGTAGGGCGCCGATGGGAGGGGGGGGGGAGGAGTTCCAGGCCGAGAGGAGGTTGAGAGAGCGGGCGAGGAGGTCGGGAGGAGGGGAGTAATGTAAAGAGTCAATCCATGTAGCAGAGGAGTGAGTAAGGTGGAGGAGGCCGAAGTGCGAGTGTTGCCACGTGAGGACGAGGAGAGAGTGGTTAGGCGTCCCCGGACGCGGGGGGTGGCCTCGATTGGCTAGGTTGGTCCAGTGGCTGGGGTATTGGGAGGTACGGTGGTGGTTATCGACGTCGGTGTTGGTAATAACTGTGTACGAGGCGGAGGGAGTTGAATGGAGTTTGGTGATTTCTGACGCGAGGCAGTACAGGTTAGATAGGTCCTGGTACTGTCCCCATTGGAAGGAGAGGACAGCAGAGGAATCAAGGTAGCCGATAGGGGTGGGAAGACCAGAGTCCAGGTTGTAGTCGATTAAAAATTGATGCATAGTTGTGCGGCAGGTGCGGGGGCTGAAGTGGGCCGGTAGAGTGAATCGAGGTACGGTGGTTACAGTATGAGCGCGGATGTCTGGTTGGGGGGTGGGGGAAGGGGTGTGGGGTCTAACCTCCGTTTCGTCCTGGGGGGACCTAATGATGATAGTCGGCCTGCTCGGCCGGGGGGGACATGGTGGGTTGATTGGGGGAGTTAGCGGCGGTCGGTGGGGTCCCAGGGGTCGCCGCGTTGTCCTCCGACAGGTTGGAGTAGCCGTCGAGGTCGAGTTCCTCGTCTTCAAGGGTGTCGGATGGGAGGGAATGGTGTGTTGGGGCGGTTGGGGGGGGTTGGGTGTCCGTGGGTAGGGGGGGATTGGGGTTGAGAGTGCGTGGAGGAGGGGTAGGGGCACGGGGGGGTGTGAGGGAGGGGTGCGGGGGGACACGAGTTGGGGGGGTTGGGGAGGGTTGCTTGCGGGAGGGGCGTGAGGGTTTGGTAATCCCTACTGGGGGTGCTGGTTTGAGTGAGGGGTCTGTGGGGGGGCGTGTGTGGGGAGGGGAGTCTGCTGATGAGGGCGGAGTGGAGAGGGAGAGGGTGGGGTGTTGGGAGAGGGTGGGAGGTGTGGTGAGGGTTTGAGTGGGGTTTGGGGGGACGGGAGGTGGGAGGGAGGTTGTGTGTGGGGGGCGGGGTGGGGGGGTGAGGCGGAGGAGTCCATGGGTTCAGAGGAGTCTTCGGTGATGATGGGGAGAGGGGAAGGTTGTGTGTAAGGGTGTGGGACCGGGGGGGGGGTGGGAGGGTGGGGGGAGGGGTGGGCGTGGTAGGAGGAGGTTGAGGTGGGGTGTGAGGTCGCGGGTTGGTGTAGTGGCCATGTGTTTTGGGTTGGGAGGGTCGGGGTGTTGGAAAGTTGAATCTCCGGGAGGGAGGAGAGGTCGAGAGGGAGGTCCTCGTCTTCCTGGAGTTGGAAGTCGGAGGGCTCCAGGTGCCACTGGCTGGTGGCATGGGTATCTGCGAGGTGTCTGGTCCATTGGAGGAGGAGGGCTGGGGGGTTGCGGTGGAGTGTGAATTTTTTTGTGATGGTGAGGGGCGGCGGAGAGGGAGAGGTGGTGAAGATGGGGTCCTGGAGTCGGGCTTTTCCGAAGGTGGAGTAGTGGTGTGGGTTGACATTGAGTGTGCAGGTGGATGGAATGCGTGTGCCTCTGTGGGTGTATGTGTGGGTGAGAGGGATGGTGACTGTGCCGTTGGTGGAGATGAGTATGCAGTACATTTCAGCACTGAGTGAGACTTGGATGCTGGTGGTGATAGTGGGCGAGTTGGAGGGGTGGGAGCGAAAGTACGAGCCATCAGGGAATTTTTTCAGAGTTGTGTAGTGGTAGAGGCTGAGGGGGTGTTGGGGAGGATGGGTGGGGTTGGGGGTATGTTGTGTGAGGTATTCTGTTGCAGTTTGGGATAGGAGGGTGTATAACCAGTGTGTGGGTGGAATGGTACCGTCGGAGTTGATGCATGGTAGGGAGAGGGAGTGGCGGGATTGGACTAGGACAGTGGTGAGGCAGGTGTCAGCCCAGGATAAGCCGGGGACGTGTCCTGTGACGGGGGGTGGTGTGATGGTGATGGTGTGAAGGTGGTGGTCAGGGGGTACTGGTTCATAGGGTGAACGGGGGAAAATGTGAAGGGATACAGGTCCAGACTGTGAATGAATGGGATTATTGGGCAGGTGGAGGATATTTACCCAGAAGGAGGACGGGTCGGACTCGATCGGGACGGGAGTGTCCAACGGCTGGAGTGCGTCCGCGAACTGGAGGGTGAACTGGGCTTGCTCGGGTAGGTCTTCGAGTTTGCACAGGTTGTGGGATGGGGGGGTGAAACCTGTGGAGGTGAGAGCTGTCGCGAGGTCGGAGGTGAGGAGATCCTGTAGTAGGGCGACTGTTTCTTGGCCGGTGATACCATTGAATATCGGGGAGCGGATCTTCATCCTGCGGCCTGAAACTCCTGGAGCTGAGGCAGCCCGGAGAAAGCGAATTTTCTGCTGACTTAGTTTTTCCAGGAGCGGAGGGGATGAGAGTATGAAGGGGGGCACTGGACCGGCCGAACTGAATTCACGCTGGCGTGAAGTCAGTTGGTACAGGAGCCCCACCGCTACACAGGAGGTAGGAATCGTCAGGTGGATCTCTTGGAAGCTCGTGTGGAGCTCGACTGGCAGGGGGGTGACATCGTTGCATTTCGGGGAGGTGGGGTGGAGGGTTCGTGTAGCGGTCGCGGTCCACCGTGTGTGTTGGGCGATTTCCCTGCCTATTATATTTCGGATGCGGTTGGGGAGATCGGAAAGGTCGTGTAGGCTTTCGAGTAGCCAGCGGCGGGCCAACGAGCATGCCGACACGATCGGGTCGGGGTGAGATGGATCCGGGAGGAAGACTCCGTGGATCCAGAACCGAGCGAGGTGGGGGGGGGTGGTGGAGTACTGGCCTGTGAGGAGGAGGGAGTCGACAGTCCGGGTGGAGAGGTCGTCGGCCTGTCCCGTGGTCTCGGTTGACCGTGGGGGGGACAGGACTAGAGGGGTCTGTAGGCCACGACGGAGAGGGAGGGGGTCCAGTGGCGTGCCCAGGAGTTGCTGGGGGTGGATGAGCTGGGGTGCGGTGAGAAACGGGGTCAGGGGGTGTCCCGCGAGTGCGTTCCGGGGTTGGTAGAGGTCGGTGAAGCGGCCATGCGGCGGGGGGTCCTTCAGAAGGGCCTGCCTGTAGGTGGGGGGGGGGGTAGGGGGCGTAGACATGGCGGTCGAGTAGGATTTCGAGTGAGGGAGAGGGATGTAGGAGGTATGTTTAGCTTTTGTGGTTGGTTTTTGAGAGTCGTTCACGTGTTGGCTGCACGCGACCAGGCCTGATGGGACCTGGGTTTGTTGGATGTTGGCGGCGGACAGGGACGTCCGGACGCTCGGAGGGGCGCGATGGGGCGCGCTGCCGACCGGTGAAGAAGCTTTTTGTAAGCGATGAGGTGTCAGGGTGTGACGTAGTACTTTGACGGGTACTTGTGAAGATTTTGAAGTGGATGGCGCGGTAGCTGTCGGGAGGATAAAATTCAAATCCCTGGAAGCTGCGCCTTTGAGCGTGTACCGTCTGGTGTCGCTACGGATCCACTGACCATTGTGAGCTAGGCTCGGGTGGGGAGAGGTGGATGGTGCACGCCGTCCGGCAGCCCTGTCCACCAGTCTTGCGCTCAATGGGAGGCCAGGCCCAGAGCGAAGACGATCGGCGTTGCTCATCAGGGACTCCACCTCCGACAACTCCTGGGGGAAATCTTCGACTCCCCCATCACCGAAACCACCACCATCTGGGAGGACAACCAAAGCGCCATTGCATACTCCCAGAATGCCTTGGTCAGCGAGAAGACTAAACACATCGGCCTGAAGTGGCACTTTCTCAAAGACCACGTGGAGCAAGGGACCATCAAGTTGAGGTACCTCCCCACTGACCAAATGGTGGCTGACATGCTCACCAAACCCCTCCCAGGACCTGCACTAGCACGACACCGAAGTGCGATCCTTGGAGGACAAGACCCAATGCAACGCTTCATCCCGTAGCTACCTTCAGGGGGAGTGTTGTAAGTAATACCGCATACGTATTAGTTGCAGATAGCTACTGTAAGCTACTCTAGATATGATTAGTACATGTCTAGATCGGACATACCGATAAACTGTTTGACTCGGTACAGAGCTGTCGCTAGGCTACAGCTCTCACACTTCTGTTGTCCCGACACCACGCCTGTAGGCTGGTTGTCGCTGTAACTGTTCCGTTTGCGGGACTGTGACTGTAACTACGTTTGCGTACGTTATCTTCCACACTAACTGTGTTTGCATGGTTCAATAGGGTGCGATGACCCGCTCGGATGAGGGCAATCGCTGCCGCCTGCTCTGTAGGTAGAGGTGGGCCGTGCGACAACGTGTCCAAAGCCTCGCCAATTGCCGCGTTGGCGCAACTGTCGAAGAAGGCATAGCACCCGATGTGTAGGTACTCGTCGTACGCCGCTTGGGTGCGTTTGTCGCTTAGAGCGCGGGCGGTGTCGTCTGTGAGAGTCCACAGACGTGGCTCCTCGACGTCGCGAGGCGGACGTTCGAGGCCGGCCGGGATGACTTCGGCGTTGTAGGTGAAGTCGACGAATTCGGCCGCGGAGGGGTCGGGTTCGTCGTCAAGCAGGTCGATAGGTGGCTCAGGGGCCGCCTTACCACCCTCCGTCGCTGTCGCGTCGGCGGGAATGGACTGCTGTTGATCAGTAGGAGCAGGAGTGGCTGTCGTCTTCTGTAGCTGGGCGAGTAAGGCAGCGTTAGCCGCCAAAAAACTGCTCAGTAATACGTTGTTCCGATGCCAAAACTGCCGTACGAATCTGTTTGGCTGTGCGTTGTTCGAGTGAGGGAGCGTGAGGGTCGGCCGCTGCGGCGGATGTAGGCTGCTCAGGCTGCATGTTGGGGAACTGCGTAGCTGAACGAGGGGAAGTGTCGCGTGACGCTCGAGTGCGCATGGGACGAAAAGGTAAAACTGACACCCTGCTCGACTACGAGAGTCGAGACTGCATTCGCGCGAAGCCTAGATTGGCTGAGCGCGAAAGCATAGAGTGCCTAGGCTCGTGGCTAGCTACGGCTTATAAGGCACGGGCTAGCTAGAGCTGACCGTTGGGGAAGTCGTTGGTCGTTGGCTGTGTCTAACTGCTCGGGCAAGGTGGTTGCCCTGCAGGTGAGACGCGCCGATATTAACGGTAACAGTAACCGCTAGAGTTACTGTCCCGTACACATGATATTGGATATGCAAACCTCTAGATTCAAATCAATTTGACCAAAAAAAGAAGGTACAGGCAGTAGGTTATTAGGTTAGGGTTTGCGATGCCATATGGGTTTAGTCGCTATGATACATTTATCAAAGAATTCAAAAGATTTCTGGTCATATTGGTAATATAGAGGGTTGAATTACAGGGCTAAATTATGAAGTAACCGGCGTTACCTCCGTTACAAGCGTTACCTCCGACGCTACATCTCCCTAACGGTTCAAGCGCCCACGCGCGCACGGACAGTAAAATGTCCGCACACTATATAACACACCAGCAGCGATTGTGTGTCCACCTTATGCCTTTTGCGAGAGCTATCGCTCACGCAAACGGCATCGTGGCTCTTGCTAGCCACGCAAGGTGTTGATCACTTGAGTCTCCTGCACGACGCACGAAAACACACTCCTTCAGTTCAAATGGCAGACCGCCTGGTATTGCCTACTGACCTCTACCCCGTTGCGCCCGGTGACGCGCCGGAACAGCAGCCAGACCAGTTGCAATTGTTGACACGGATTGTTCAGCAGTTAGCAGCCCATGTCGAAACTCTATCCGTCGCAACCGCATCAACAAAACACACTACTTCAGCCATCCCCACAGCCGACTCCGACAGCGCTGCGGGTGGACGACTCGAGCTCGACGCTCTACCAGCTGAAAGTAAAAACACCCCTCTAGAGTACATCGACCCTAGAGAGTGGTCAGATTTCGCGTCCCGTACGTTCGCGGATTGCCTACTTCCATTTGGCACAACAGTCCCGTGCCTGTGGAACTCTCGACACGACGAGGCCGACAATTTTTTTACGGACAACGCGAGAATTTCCTCCCGCGACGAGTATTGACACCTGCTCTGCTATGGTGTATTTACGGCCGCCGTTAACGCGGCACTCGAAACTGCTATGGAAACGCTTCGCTCGGTCACCTCTACCCCCGACGAAACAACCTACGCCTACTCCCTCGTCGACGCAGCGCTACGTACTAATCAAGCAGTGGCCTCAGCGGGGGAAGCGCGACTCACCTATATCAGACGCTAAAAGGCCAAGAAGATTCTCACCGGAGAAGAACGCGTCGCGGAGCGTCTCGTCTACACACGTTGCTTCGACACAGTCGCCTCCGACCGTGGAGGCAACGTCGTCGACGGACTCTTGTCAGCCCTTGAGGACAAACGACTCGAAGTCAGCATCACAGCAGCTGCAAAAGCGCAAGCAACTGCCAAGTTCAAGGCCGACAAGCCTAGACCAGACAGACCGGACAGGCCGAACGACAAGCCGCACAAGCCGGACAAAAACAAGGCCAAGCCTAAGGACCGCACGGGCGGCCGCCCCCTCCCCTCTACCGACAAGGCACACAAGAAGACCGAGGCACACAAGGAGGAATGACGGGCTGACCCGCCGCGCCGATTCCTGCACACCAGATTCAAGCTACATGCGTCATCGCGTGCGGCGGAACAGGCAAGCCTGGAAAGATATCGGCGCAAGCGGACAAGTCTTACGGTGGATCCGGGAGGGTGTTACTATTCCCTTCCAAAACAACCGACCCCCACCCCCGTTCAACCAAGGCATCTCACTACTAGACTCTACCCCCGAGCTGCTCACCTTTGTCGAGGCCGAGCTCGCGCGCTTCGTGGAGACGGGAGCCTGGGAACGCACCACCTGCAGCAAGTACGTATCAAGACTCTTCTTAGTCGCCAAGCCCGGCAATAGTCAGTGGCGATTTATCGTCGACCTGCGACACATGAACAGCTTCTGCGTCAGAAAGCGACTACGGATGGAGTCTTTGCTAGGCGTACGTCATCCGACTCGAAAGGGCGACTACATGTTCTCGTTCGACCTCAAGGATGGGTTCTACGCGCTTGGCATCGTGCTAGAGCAGCGCGACTTCCTAACAGTAAACGTTCGCGGCCAACTGTACCGACTAGCTGGCCTCCCGATGGGCTGGTCGCTCAACCCTTACCACTTCTGCGCGTTTACGGACACATTCGTACGACACCTCCGACAACCAGACCCCGGTGGTTTTATGACACAGCAGGGGAAACCTACACAACCCGACAGCAACAGACCGAGCAAGCGCTTCCTACGACACACGCGGTGGCGCGGAGCAAAAATCTTACCTTACGTGGACGACTTCCTCCTCTTCGCCGCCACTCGTGCGCTCGCTCTGGCGCTCCGGCAGCGCGTCGACCGCCTCCTCACCAGCCTCGGCCTTCTCCGCCACCCCTCCAAGGGTTTTTGGGAGCCGACGCAATACGGCCACCACCTGGGCATCGACATCGACACAGCTACATGTTACTTATTCGCCCAAGCGGAAAAGCTTCAGAAGCTCGCCAAACAAGCTCGACACCTACTGCAACGTGCAACAAGAAACTGCAGATGGCTCCTTGTCAAGGAACTACAGTCATTCGCGGGTCAGGCGCAGTACCTTTTTCTTGCGATTCCGGCGGCAAGATTCTTCCTCCGCGAACTGCACTCCGTACTTGGCGACAAGTGGGGAGGCCGCGTCCGCCTCACCCCGCAGCTCAGTCGCGATCTATAGTGGTGGACACAAGTACCCAGCCACGCCAACGGCAAGAACATACACCGCCCGGTCAAGTCAGCGTACATACACGGCGACAGTTCGGGATATGGTTGGGGAGCAGTACTATACGGCAGACTCGAAGCGCGCGGATTCTGGGGAATAGAGGACGAAAAACAGCACATTACCTGGAAGGAACTGAAGGCCGTCCGTCTGGCCGTCCTCAGCTTCTTGCCACACCTGGCTGGCCGCAACGTCCTCCTCCACGAAGACAACCAGGCGGTCTGCCACGTCATGGCCGGCCTGACGTCCCGCTCCCCGGAAATGATGAACGAATTACGCCGTTTGTGGTACCTGTTGGACACCAACAACATCCACATCATGCCCTAATACATCCGTTCTGCGGCAAACACGTGGGCAGACAAGCTCAGCCGCCACCTCGACAGCGACGACTAGCAACTCGACCCCTCTGTGTTCCACGAAATGAACACACAATTCGGCCGGGACACAATCGACCGGTTTGCGTCGGCTCTCAACACGCTACTCCCCCGCTACAACGCGAACTGGCTAGACCCATCGTGCGAAGCCGTGGACGCCCTTCACTTCGCCGATGCGGCTTGGAAAGAAGAAAACAACTGGTGCAACCCGCCATGGCCCTTGCTACCCGACCTCGCCCAGAAACTACAGCAGAGCGGCGCAGCAGCCACGGTGGTCGCCCCCCGTTGGCAAGGCAAAGCGTGGCATCAGGCCCTTACCGAATTGGCGTGCCACGAGACGGTCTTGCCGGCCCGAGCTCACTTGTTCCGTCCCGGGCGGCGGCACGGACGCGGTACAGTCGGCAAGCCTCACTAGCCCGTCACTGTCTTCCGGATTCCCTCCCGGCATGGTTGTACCTCCGCCGGGGCGCTGTGAGTGCTACCTTGACCATGTTCAACACACGACACATCAGGCCAGCAGTCCAAGCGTACCCTACCCGACCAGCAAAGGGCCGCTAAAAGGTGGAGGTGGCAGGCTGCAACAACACATGGGCCGCCTCGATGCGCCCTTACATGCAACGCCTACTGGGCAGTGACAACCTTGGAGCTAAAACGCCCGACTTACTGACCGCCGCTTGGGCGAAAAGCACGTCCGACACGTACAACGGCGCAATCAAATCTTACTTTCAGTTCTGCGAGGAGCAAGGCCTATCGCCGCTAGCCGCAACAGCCGCTACCATGGCCCGCTACATCGCATGGATCGGGGAACGTGGCACCATTAAGGCTACTAGCCTACAGCCTTACCTTTCAGCCGTGAACGGTTTTTTCAAAGACCACGGCGCAGAACCAGTCGCACAAGGCGATTTGGTCGCCAAGGTCCGGCGGGGTCTCGCAGCGTCCCAAGTTTCCCTCCAGCCCAGCCGCACACGCATGTACCTCCCAGCCCGGATTCTTGTATCATCGCTACGCTTGGCCAAGGACCTCCGCACACAGCTGACAGACACGTGGACTCAGGCTCAAACGGACCTCATTATGCTGTTCAGAGCGTGTCTAGCGACGGTGCTCCTGGCCGCCTTTTTTTGTCGCGGTGGAGCGGGAGTTGAGTGCCGGTCTGGAGACTTGTTGTGTACTCCAACCGGCGGAATCCTCATGTACCACGGAACGAGAAAAGGTCAACGGGGTACTTCCACGGAGCGAAAACTCCTATGTGAACTACCGGCTTCGGCTCACCCGGACATCGCGGAACTACTACAGTACTTCGACGCTGCCCGTACCAAGTTCTCCGCCGGGAAGATACCGGACAGACGATGGGCCATTAGTCTACGCGAACCTACGACAAACTGGACTGCGGACACCCTGACAGCTTGGCTACAACGAGTACTTCGTACAGTCCACGAACAACCTCCGGACGGTTTCGCGTGGACTTCGCACTCCCTACGAAAGGGTGCGGCTACTGATGCGTACATTATCGGTACCCCAATGCAGAAGATCAAGTTCTTCGGCGGTTGGGCGCGAGAGTCGGACGTAGTCCTCGACTACATCGACCCAACAGTGCTCCCGTGCCCGGGAGCTTGGCAACTCTTTGGGTGGATGACCCCTGGCGGGCCCCCACCCAACGATACACGCCAGTCGGCGACAAATGGCATAAGTGAGCCCCAACACAGCTTAAATGGTCATATTGGTAATATAGAGGTTTGAATTACATGGCTAAATTACGAAGTAACCGGCGTTACCTCCGGTACAAGCGTTACCTCCGACGCTACATCTCCCTAACGGTTCAAGCGCCCACGCGCGCACGGACAGTAAAATGTCCGCAAACTATATAACACACCATCAGCGATTGTGTGTTCACCTTATGCCTTTTTCGAGAGCTATCGCTCACGCAAACCCACCCACCCGATTCCCTCTCACACTGCGTATAGGGTGGCCCAAGGGCCACCATTTCAAAATTCTGTAAGTGATCCACATCTTTGGCATAAGTGAGCCCCAACACAGCTTAAATTACAAGAAAAAGCAATTGAGGCCACCAAGCAAAAAGAAGAAAAGAGGGAAAAACCTTAGCCCGAGGAACATGATTTAAGTACGGGTAGTCGATTCGGAGGGACAGACCGACGCGTAGCAGGTCTGGTGACTGCTCTGGCTCTGACCGTCGTGTGTGGCAGCAGTAGTTTCGTTTCTTATCTTCGCGATGCCTTGCAAGAGGGTGGTGCGGCTGCTGTCGCCTACCCCCCTGCTCCGCGGGCTTGGGCTTCTCAGCATGCTTCTATATTATTATTATTCTCCTTCAGTGATGGTCGATTCCACTCTTTCCTTGTAAGAAATTGTATACATAGTAGTAAGGGTACCCGCATCCCAGCATCAGAAAACAAATGAAGTCCGGAAGCTATGAATAAGAAAATTTCTTACAAGAAAAAGCAGCGGAAACCACCAATCAAAAGGGAAAAAGGAGGGAAAAAACCCACAGGCCAAAGGAGGAAACCCACAGGCCAAATAAGCATCGGCACTTCGGAAATTTGAAAATATGCAATATATAACAAACGAGGTTGGCGGGACATAAATGACACACACACACACACACACACACACACACACACACACACACACACAATCCATGTAAAACACATCCTTTAAGAAAATGGAAGAATCCATAAACGACAACATCTCAATAGATTCAGAATCCATCAGAAAAAATCCACCTCCCCACACACAAAATTATATCCACACATTTACATCCAAACACACACACACACACACACACACTTCCATTTACACAGATACACATACACACACTTCCATTTACACACGCATACATACAAACACACGCATACACGCACTTCCATTTACACACACACACACACACACACACACACACACACACACACACACTCCGAAAATATTTATTTGCTGGACTGTACATGCATCCCCAGTGATTGTACGGAATGACGCAGCGGAGTGGATCTTTGCAGATTGCGACGTCAGTTCGCTTATCATTTCGCCACATCACGTTATTACACCAAACATCGCAACGAATTTTCGAAGTGAATGGGGAGAGCCACATGTCAAAACTCGCCCGGCACGTGCGTATCAGCCACCGAGCAAATCAAAGCGTTAGTAGGCGCAACGGCAAACTTCTAATACCACCTTCAGAGCTCGCCACCCGTCCACCCGCAACCTGGACACCCAGTTCCGCTAAAGCGCTATTGCACTCCATATTTATTGCATTTTCCCCTAAAAGAATGGTTTGAGCAAATAAGGCAATGCGACGCCCACATCGACCCCTCTACCCCTCCCACACATGTCGGTGGCTGCGGTGGGTCAGAGCTACGAGGAGCAAGGGAGGAGGAGGCGGGAGAGGATGTAGACGCGGAGGTCGTCTTTTGGGGAAAAGGTGAAGTCGAGGTGACCAGAGGCAAACTCGCGCAGGCTCACCTGCACGCCCGCGGCCCGCAGCGCGTGCAGGTGACGGTGGACGTTCTCGGGGGAGATGACACCGTCCTGGCGCCCTGCCATCAGGTCCACCGGCAGCGGTCGCAGTCGGTGGTAGTTGGCCGCGATGTCGGGCGGGCGGGCGGCATCGTAGACCGCTCGATTGGCGGCCGCGCTGCCGTGGTCGTAGAGTTGGAAGCGGCCGCTGTCGATGAGCTGCATGAGGTGGAGGACGGTGTGGGCGGAGACGGCGGGCATGGCGCGGGGGTTGTAGTGGGGCAGCTGCAGCGCTCGGTCCCACTGACTGATGTCGCCGCTCATGCACGTCCTGCGGCCGCACAGTGAGAGGCATTTAGCCTTTTAGCGTTGCGACGCCTATTAAAAAACAGGATGAAAGTTGGGTGGCCTGGGTGGAATGACACGTGAGTGACAGTCAGCGAGTAACTGAGCGTGTGTATGTGTACGTGAGTGTGTGTGTGTGTGTGCGCGCGCGCGCGTGTGAATGTTTGTGTGTGAGAGTGAGAAGGGGAGAGATTGATGTGAAGCGGCTATAGCGAGAGAACAAGCTGAAAAAGGCTGCGAACATTAACAAGAAAGACGATACGCTGTAAGCCATAGCGGACAGGGGAAAGCCAATGGCATAATCAACGCGGCGGTAAGAGTATTATGCCTACATTCAAAGCAGCGGAAAAAAGCTTATGAAGGACATCACATTAGATGCGGTGAGGATTAGAATGACGTGTCGTGTGAGAGGGACACTGCTAAAATAGCGAAACCGCAATTAATCCAACTAAAGCAAAATAGCATGATTTCATTGGTTAGGGATGCGACATCAGGGTTTGCAATCATCTCGGTCTCAAGTTTCAGCAACTCCATTTGGTAGTCGATACGCACATGATGAGCGCAGTGGATGAACCGAGTGAGAGATACTACTGTTCGCATTTTCAAGTGATC
The DNA here is from genome assembly GCA_026401115.1 of Tetraselmis chui. Classification (NCBI taxonomy): domain Eukaryota; kingdom Viridiplantae; phylum Chlorophyta; class Chlorodendrophyceae; order Chlorodendrales; family Chlorodendraceae; genus Tetraselmis; species Tetraselmis chui. The sequence continues at coordinate 22,450 of JAPMLY010000686.1, forward strand.
GTGACATGAAAACCGATACAGAAGGCATTGCGTAGGACACAGTCCACACAATAAACACTACCATGGTTCGGCGAAAATCATGTTATTGCGTAAACAGATAACAAAAAAGGAGACACACACACACACACACACACACACACACACACATTGAAATAAATGACACAATTGGAAACTATTTATAAAAACTACCATTTGTTACCCCACTGCAAATTAAGTAGGGAAAACAATCGACCTAAATAACACCTACCCATGAATACATTCAGCATAAGGTAAGACCATTCACTGTGCTTATGCCACATGCACAATGCCTCATTCAACATGTTGCATATCGTGGACGTGAGCAAGGCGTTTCGTTAGACTAATGGGAATGTGTGTTGTGGGGAGAGGAGGTGGAGTGCACCGTATGACAAGCCGCATCAATTCCCCGAGAGCGGGCATCTCTTGCATGTCGGCCATTAGCTTGGTCATCACCGCGCGCAGCATCGAGGTGGGCACGTACATGCCGGTGCCGTTGCGCAGGTAGCGGCGAATGAGCCACGCCCACAGCGGGGTGAACCAAAGGAAGGGCTTGGCAAAGGCGGGCGGCTTACTGTGTGCGGGGAGACACAAAAGTGCAAAGTCAACAACGAGTAACAAAGCTCACCGAAAATGGATCGACACAAAATAAAACAGTCGCGTGCCACTATCATCTCAATTCCTATAAGTATGACGTATGCACTACATTAAATTCACAACAATGTCCTTCAAAAAAAGAGTGTGAATACCTTTTGTGTGATACTTCATTGTCAAATTGTTTTGCGTTGGAATCTTACAAAAGTGAAGCTTTCCCTTAAATAAGTTTTTTAATGTAAAAATCATAACAATTATATATAGTGTCGATATATATATTTGGCCATAGGACTATATCTGCAAAAAGCGGCGATCGGAATGTGGGGCGGAGGGAGTGTATTGTGGTCGTAGATTATTGAATATTACATATTTCCGATTTTAACACAAGTGGCCTTGTGAAAATCAAACCTCGATCATGATCAAGATTAAGCGGGACTTTGGTCTAGTGGTATGATACTCGCTTAGGGTGCGAGTGGTCCCGGGTTCGATTCCCGGAAGTCCCCGAGTCCATAATATTGTATTATGTGGATTTTGTGCATCTTGCTTTGCTATTTCAAATGTTTGAGTTTATCATTCGGTATTCGCGATCACACTTCCACATTTTCCCCCTCCTAGACAAACTCAAAGAGCATAAACACAGGCACTACAATGTAATACACTATAAAGGAAACAGTGTAATGGCCATTTGGCGGAGATGAAGGGAAACACGGGCACAAATAGAAACACTCATTTACCAATATGTATATGAATTCGCAAATAAATGGTCTTTAACATTATGTTTCCAGACGCACGCATTTATGTGAGGGTGTGTGCCATCCTCTCAACCCTTGCAACACCCGAACAATGTATGCGTTGGTCATCAGTAAAACTAGCAATGCAATCATAGCCTCAATTACGTAGTCGACTCAATTTGATTTGGCGAGTAGATGGAGGGGGGATGACATTCCTTTTCACGTGGGCTGGAAATTAAAGAATGTCACACTGTCAGTTGAAAGCGTATGATATAGTTTGACATCCTACTGAAGTGGAAAATTTCCATGCTACCAAGCGATATCATGATATATGAATAAACACAAAAGGGAAACAAAAGATAGGGCGGGTCACAGAAAACGCAGTCGCACGGCACTGACATTGCCATTCGCTGTGGTATCAGCGACCATGATTACTATAACTCGCGAGTAATGCCCATGAGACGTACTCCACAATCAAGGCAACGTTGTCAACGTGACTATACGCTCGTAGGTATTACTAGACACCACACCAAAACCCTACCTCCAAGTGGCCGCAACAGTTCGCGGTTCAGACAACCCGGACGATGGAGAGACGATAGACAAAGGGACGGGAAGAGGGGGAACTCACTTATGGAAGCCGGCGGGTGTGAGGAGGATGAGGCGAGAGAGATGATGGGGGCGATCCGCCATTGCTCGGCTGACGGCGTAGATGAGCAGCATCGCCCCACCCAGACTGTGTCCTACTGCGCGCAGACGGTACGGTAGCGCCTCCGTCGCTCCGCTGCTTTCACTGCCGGCGGAATGAGGGCCGCGCCCGTTGGGTAAGCCTGTGAAACGCGCAATGCATCATTATGAAAATAACGTAAGTAGCTTGTTACGCCACAAAAGAGGTCTATCACAAGCTCTAATTTCAAAGCAAAAGAAGCGAAACGCATAACACACACTCCCCCCCCCCTCTCTCTCTCTCTCTCTCTCTCTCTCTCCTCGCTATCTCTTCCACACACTTTCACACCCTCACAGGCACGCGCGCGCGCACACACACACACATACATATCGACACATTTTTTCTCACGCTCTCACTTGGGGACACATACATATCGACACACACAAACGCTCCATAAACTTTCACACACACACACACACACACACACACACACACACACACACACACACACACACACACAATTTTCACACTCTGACGCAAATACAAACAGTTCCTCGTACATACAAACACTCGTTCAAAAACACCCCCCCCATCCCCTCCCACACACACACACAAATCTGTTCGCATATAAAGTAATACTGTAGGACATGTGCTACCATCGCAGTTCCTATAAATCGTACAACTGAAACCACTGCCTACTATAGCACACTCGGACAAAATAACTTGCCAACACGAGGCGATCGGGGGATCATCAGAGGGTCCAGCATGTACATAGGGTTTATAACATAGCGCCGAAGGAAAACACAGGGACGACTTGGTGAAACAGTTTAAGTGGGAGCATGCGTTCACCGTTCCGAGAAGGCATCTCCTCAACATGCGATTTCCCTCGATGTCGGAGGCCGTTGCGCGAGGGCGCCGGCGGCGGCGGCGGCTTGGTGGCGATAGGACTGAGGCCAAAGCCCCGGGCGGACGCGGCCCCGAGGGTGCCGCCGCTTCCGCCGCCGAGCGAGGCGCTGCTTGTGGTGCGGGTGAGCGCAACGCCGCCGAGGAAGGGCTCCGGGTCGCCCAGGCGCGGGGCGGTGGCGCTCAGCGGGGCCTGCGCTTCCATCGGCGACCTGCCACGCGGGAGCAGACGGTGGGGCGTGACTGGGCGCTACCGCTAGAAAGGGTTTCAGACGAACTCTGCTAGGGTTTCATGGGTTCGGTATCCGCATTAATTATGTGAATTCGGTGTTTAGCGTCGGTTTCATGTTCGAAAGATTTTACACTAAACACAAAGTCCCACGCGAAAAAAGTCATTGCGCATTTCGATTATAAAATCATAAGAAAGGGCAGTGGCAACCACCATTCAGGAAAAGGGGGAAAACAAACGGGCAACAAATGTAATCAACTTCTATTCACAAAGACTATGTAACACGGATTTCTAGGCATTGCTTACAAGGAGAGAGGAAGACACGCAACAAATACATGAACACATTCACAAAAATAATATGTAACATGGATTCATTTGAATTACTTACAAAACAGAGGGGGAAAGACACACACACACACACACACACACACACACACACACACACACACACACACACACACACACACACACAATCCAAGCCACCGCTGCAAACGCAAGGTTCATAAACGAGGAAGGAGGGCAGCAGACCTGCGGGGGTGTCGCTGCTCCGCGTCGTCGGGCAGAACCCCAAAGTCGGCGGGTCGGATGTGCTTCCCGGCGCCCAGCTCCGCGCATTTGGTGACGTGGATGTGGTCCACCTGCGCGCCGATGTCCATTTCGCCGAGCTCGTTGATGGAGTAACTCCAATACGCGGTGCTCTGAATGCGGGCGTCTGTGTGCGTAGACACACAGCGGGTTATACGCAACGGCGGCTAAAAGCGCAAACAAAATGAAGCGCAATGCAAACTTGTTCGACAAACTATAAATACAGAGAATGTACGGAAAGCGCCGTTCAGAAACATTTACTAAGATCGTGCGTAGCGAATTTACTATATTGCGATCAAACTCTGGTACAGCAAAGGGAATGTATCTCCTACTAAATCAATTTCCTACACTTGGTGTGTTGTTGTGTCTGTTTTTCTCTGAGCCTATTTATAAGTTCGATTGGATTGGGCGGTGCCAAGAATTTGACATCATGGTTTGGAAACAGAGGCAGTGACGATGTTCTGGCGTTGGACAGGGTTTATTAGGGTTTGCCTCTCACCGGTGTGGCGCCGCGGCGGGTTGCTGCGACAGCTGCCCAGCCAAACATCAAAGCCCTGATCGTAAGCGGCAAAGGCGATGCTGCGCGTCACCCCGTTCGCCACCCACCCCAGCGCGGTGTCCAGAATGCCGTGCATGAAGAAAACCGCATCCTTGGCGCCTGCGGAGGCGCCGGGACAGCAGCGGAGCTCAGTCAGAACAAAGTCATTCCGAAGACTAACGAAAAATACATAATATGGGTCATTATTCCGGCATGCCTCACCTAAACAATTCAGAATTCTATGGACAATAAAATGCACAGCTTTGAGGAATAATAATTGATGACCACATTGCACGAGCAAGCAATGATGTGTTTTACCTGACGAAACAATTGTGACATAAAAGCAGCCCTACAGCTCAAATGTGAAAAAATCAACTGACAAAACCACTCTACACATTAAATATTGTTACACAATTACACCGCTTTGAACAATCCCAAATGTTCGGCGGCAGCTTCAAAAGTCAGAACAGGACAGGACTCCGTACCCACAGCCAAACCACTCGACTATTGCCGCCATTCGTACGAGCAGACTGTACTCGATCAATATAATATGTGAAAACATGTGATAGCTGACAAGTTGCGCAGACCTGAATGAGTAAGCATGGTTAACAAAAACTATCACAGAGCTTAAAACCGGAACAGCCATGAGCTAATCCACGGAATACCAAACAAGTTGGACGTTATGTGAGACATAGAGTAACTACGTGCAAACCCAACCACCAGAATTAGCGGTGTCTAAGTGATTTCTGAAGCACTTATGAAAGGTAGGGCGGGTGTGGGTCATTATCAGCGCTTGTGTGTGTCTATATGTCCTTCAATATCGGGGCTGTGCATGTGTGTGTATGTGCGTGTGTGTGTTTGTGTGCGTGTGTGAAAGTGTGAATGCGCGCGCTGGCGTGTGTATGTGTGCGTATGTGTATAGGTGTGTGCGTCTGTGCATAATTGTACAAGAGTTTTGTTTGCGTATTTGTAATTGTGTGTGTGTTTAGTGTGTGAGTGAGTGACTGTGTGTGTGTGTGTGTGTGTGTGTGTGTGTGTGTGCGTCTGTGCGTGTGTGTCTGTGTGTGGGCGGGCGTGTGTATGTGTATCTGTGCGTGAGGAAGTGCGTGTGCGTGCGCGCGCGTGTGTGCGTGTGTGTGTGTGTGTGTGTGTGTGTCTGTGTGCCTGTGCCTATGTGTATGTGTGTGGGCGGGCGTGTGTATGTGTATCTCTGCGTGTGGGTTTGCGTGTGCGCGTGCGCGCACGCGTGTGTGTGCGAGTATGTGTGAGTGTATACGTTACGTGTGTGCATGTGCGTGTGCTTGTACGTGTGTGTATGTGTGTGGGCGGGCGTGTGTAACTGTATCTGTGCGTGTGGGTGTGCGTGTGCGCGCGCGAGCGTGTGTGCGTGAGTGTGATAATGCATGCGTTACGTATGTGAGTGTGTGAGTGTGTGTGTGTGTGTGGGTATGTATGTGTGTGTGTGTTTGTGTGTGTTTTTGTGTGTGTGTGTGTGTATGTGTAAGTGTGTGTGTCTGTGTGTTTGTGTGTGTGTGTGTGTGTTTATGTGTGTGTGTGTGTGTGTGTGTGTGTGTGTGTGTGTGTGTGTCTGTGTGTCTGTGTGCCTGTGCCTATGTGTATGTGTGTGGGCGGGCGTGTGTATGTGTATCTCTGCGTGTGGGTTTGCGTGTGCGCGTGCGCGCACGCGTGTGTGTGCGAGTATGTGTGAGTGTATACGTTACGTGTGTGCATGTGCGTGTGCTTGTACGTGTGTGTATGTGTGTGGGCGGGCGTGTGTAACTGTATCTGTGCGTGTGGGTGTGCGTGTGCGCGCGCGAGCGTGTGTGCGTGAGTGTGATAATGCATGCGTTACGTATGTGAGTGTGAGTGTGTGTGTGTGTGTGGGTATGTATGTGTGTGTGTGTGTGTGTTTGTGTGTGTTTTTGTGTGTGTGTGTGTGTATGTGTAAGTGTGTGTGTCTGTGTGTTTGTGTGTGTGTGTGTGTGTGTGTGTGTGTGTGTGTGTGTGTGTGTGTGTGTGTGTGTGTGTGTGTGTGATAAAGACCTTGGGGGGGGGGGGGTCACCTGGTCGGGGGATGCGCTCCATCTGCAGCACGTACCCATCGTCTGTGACGATAGTGTGTGTTTCAGAGGGGTAGCCCGCGGCGTGAAGGATGTCGGCGGCGGTGCAGCCGTGGTCCGCCAGCCGCGGCCGTTGGCTGTGCAGAGTCTCCAGCACGCTCGCGCTTTTACTGCGCGCGAGGCTGCGGGGGGTGTGGGGGATGGCGCTGGGCGTTCGCATCACCGCCTGCTTGCCCATGAACTGGGATGACTGGTGCTGCTGCCAAATCAACGGTGCGGTGCTGTTCGTCGCCTGCGCACACCTCGCCCCCTTCTACAGAGCAGCGCAATGCGGTATCCGTTAGCGGTGCAGTGTTTAGACGCACAACGCGCCCCTTGACAGCCGCCGCAGCACAGACGCTAGTTATCACAATTACCATTGGAACGGTGGGTGCTGGCGTAAAATGAAAGCGGGAAATTTGTCGTAAATGAGCTTGAATATGATGTGTCATACTTTGAATATAGGTACAGGGCACTAAATGAGGGCGAGTGTGCGTGTGATCGTGCGTGCGTGCGTGCGCGTGTGTGTGTGTGGGGGGGGGGGCGTGTGTAGGAATGCGTGCCTGCGTGCGCTCGCGTACGCGCGCGCGCGTGCATATGTATGCGTGTGTAGGGGGGAGGGGAGGGGGGAGAGAGAGCGGTGTGTGTTGGGGTGATGTGTGTACGTATATGTGTGTATCTATGCGGGCGTGTGCGTATGTGGGCGTACGTGCGTGCGTCCTTGTGTGTGTGTGAGTCTTTCTGAGTGTGTCTCTGTCTGTGTGCGCGCGTATATGAGTATATGTGCGTATGTGCGTGCGTCCTTGTGTGTGTGTTGGGGGGGGGGGGGGGAGGGCGTGTGCGTTCGTGGTTTGTCTCTCTCTCTGCTTGTGTGTATGTGTGTGCGTCCGTGTATGTGTGTGTGTGTGTGTGTGTGTGTGTGTGTGTGTGTGTGAGTGGGAAAGCGGCGTGTGTTGTGGTGATGTGTGTGCATTTTCTTGTGCGTCCGTTTCTGTATGTATGCGTGTGTGTGTGTTTGCGCGCGCGCGTGTGTGTGTGTGTGTGTGTGTGTGTGTGTGTGTGTGTGTGTGTGTGTGTACGTGTGTACGAGTGTGCGTGTGTGTGTGTGTGTGTGTGTGTGTGTGTGCTTTGGGGGATGTGCGGGGGGGGGGGGGGAGGGGGGGGGGGAGGTGCGCGGGTATGTTTGTACGTGTGTGTGCGTCCGTCCGTGCGTGCGTGCGTGCGTGCGTGTGGATATATGCAGGGACATATGTTGTAGAGGGCGACTCGTGCGCACCCCTGGTGTCTTGTCGGGCATACGGAGTAGAAATCGCAGCGCGGCGCGGTAAACGTCGAACACCCACGTCACGGCCAGCTCCAGTGCGGTGCTCAGATCCGCCATCAGTCCGCGCCCAGCAGCACGCGACACAGGCACTGTCACAACAAGTCCACCACAACACCACACCACCACATATCAGCACCAGCCACACTCCATCTTCTCCACCTTGCCGCACTTTCAGACCCGCGGCCTCCACGGTAAACTCCTTATTCCTGAATGCACATGAGGGTTGGGGGCTGGTAGCATAGGATGGAGGCCGTCATGGAGGGGCGAGGGTTAGGGAGGTGGGCTGACCCGTGGTGGAGATGTCACCATCCGAGTTGGGCTGAAACAGGTCGCTCCCACTGCGCTTCATACCCGACGTCGTCGCCGCAATCGCCCTCGCCGCCACCGCCACCTCCTCCCCCTCGCCCGCCCCCGAGCGCCACGTCCACAACGATGACAGGCGGGACATCGCACCTACATACACACAGCAGCATATCAATCATAGCCTACAGCCACATTCATCTCTCCTATAATCCCACAAGTGCCATTCTCCCTAAAAAGAGGATAAAATGAAAATGAAGGCGCGCGGTCTCACGCTGGCGGGCGCTGCGTGGGGGAGGCGTCATGCAGGCCTGGCCGCTGGCCTCGCTCTCCGTGTCGCTATCGATACTGGACATGCCGTCCTGCTGCGGGAAAAACTCCTGCTCGATGATGGCGTTGAAGGTGGAGGGCGCCTTGTCGGTGTGGTAGCGCTGCCACGCGTTAGGGCGGTCAAACCCCGCGCGCATATTCCTGGGGGGTGGGTTGGGGCGCCGTGAGAATGCGGCGGAACGTCAGAGGGCGGTACATGAAAACGTGTGGGGGAAGGCGCTTACGAGTAGTAGCTGCCGTCCACAAAGACGGAGAGGAAGGAGGCGGAGCAGCCGTTTATGAGGCGAACCAAATAAGAGACGGACTCGCGGAAAAAAGACTTCACCGTCTCCTCCCACGTCGCCACCACGTGGTTCAGCCACCACTCCGCCACCGGATGGCATACCCGGCGGTTCAACCACGCCAAGATCGCGATCCATGGGTAGAGCAGGTAGGCGGCGCAGGAGCGTAGCGCCATTGTGCGGAATCGGTCGGGTAAATTATAATATTTAAGTACAAAATTACGGATGATGCGTTGATGTCCGCGTTCGCGTCCGTTAGCGAAAGTGCGAGAGTCAGAAACGCTGCATCACGCCGTCCCGTCCAACAGTCCAGGGGGCTGTGCAACGTCAGTGAGCCCGGAATCGGAACTCCGCGACTCCGCCCCAGCGATTCCCCGCGGTTCTACGCCAGTGGGCGCGGCAGTTGCAAAGTGGAGTGCTCGGCCGGCCGCAGCTCTCGACTCGACGTTTCGCAAGCCGCTCCGCGCCTGATGGGGTACCGCAGCACTAAACTCTCGGAACCAGCAGCATGAAATGTACGATTGATCGGGGCTAGCGAGTTTGAATGAGCTACTTCAGGCGTAGTATAGCTGGCGTTAGGTCAGATGAGGCCGAGTGCGCTGCGGCTGGTGTGAGATTGCGAGCTGGGCGTATATTGTCCGCGCGGGAAGTGAGAGTTAGCACAGGCCGCCAGACAATGACGCGGGGTATCACGCCATTTGTGTCCGTCTTTTATTGTTTTTTGTGAACAATCAGGAGTCCAAATCAGCATGAATTTGCCATGTCAGCGCGGTGGGACGAATGAGCTGGATGTCCATGCTGGCAGGCCTGAAATCGAATTCTGATCCAGTTTTATGGTCAGATTGGGTAAATAATCTAGAGGTTTGCTACCCTACCCTCCATGTGTACGGGATAGTAGCCCATGCGGTTGGTATCACCGTTATTAGCGACGCGTCACCCCTCCAGCACAACGATATTGTACTAGCACGGTGGCGCGACCAACCAACTAAACAACCTTCACCAACGGACAGCGCAAGCTAGGCACTAGCTAGCAGCAACCCTTAAGCTGGTGCGTTCCCCGAGTACCAGCACTCTCTGCTTTCGCGCTCGGCCCATCTAGGCCTCGCGCGAACGCAGTCTCGACTCTCGTAGTCGAGTAGGGTGTCAGTACTTGTTCTTTTGTGTTGATACGCACCTTGCGTCACAAGACACTTCCATATGGTTCATGTTACACCGCATTTCGATATGCAGCCTGTGGTTACCGCACCTCGACACATCGCCGAGGACACTCTCTCTCAGCTACACGTAACAGAACTAATCCAAACGGCGTGTGAGGCTTTTGAACTCAGAATTTCTGCGCAGATCAAGGCGAATTCGTTCGCCTTACTTGCCCAGATTCAGCAGCTTAGAAACCAACCTACACGTTTGGACCATCAGTCCATTCCCGCTGTCGCAACATGTGCGGCAGAGGGTGGAATGGAGGCCCTTGCGCCACCTTTCGACTCGCTGCCCGACGACCGCGACCTACTCGCGTCCAACGTCGTCGACTTCACCCCCGTCCGTGAAGTAAAAGTCTTCGACCCTAGTTCCAATACTTGGCCTGACGCAATCGCTACCCGGAGCGACTCCCTCCTAAAGCCACCCATCCACGGTGACTTTTTCAGCGATAACTCAACTACCCACGCCGCCGTCGCGGTTCCAGTGGTGCGTCGGTCTACTACCACTCCGCCTCGAGCAAGTCGTACCGTTTGGCATCGACTTCAGCCTTACTCCACTCCGAGGCTACCGCCAACCACCTACCGCCAGTGGCGCACCCGCGTGCGCCCTAGCATCCCATTGCGCCCGCCGGCCGACCCTGACCCTGACACTCGCCCGGCAAGCCCGACGCCGCTGATAGCCTCGCGACCGGCATTCCAGGCCCCCTTTAAGGTCGCACGCCCACGCTTCTACACCGGCAGGCACCACAGGGCCCTTCCGCGCCCACCACCGGACCCGGACCCGGACCCGGACAATCCCTTGTCCAATCTCACTTCGTCGGCATTCCCACCGCATAACGTGCAACGTGTTTGCCCGACAAAATTACTTTCCGGCCCGACGTCGCCTCAGCCCGGACACACACTCCGCTTGCCCTTACACCGGACGGCAATGCAACGTCACGCGCCTCCGCCGTTTACGCCACCCGGCCCCGTACAGACTAACTCTAAGCTTAGCCTGACAACATCACCGTTATCGGGGCAAAACAGCACCTCACGTATTAGCGGCTTTTCAGCGCCTAACGGCGAAACCTCGCTGGCAGCCGCCAGCCCCTTCTACTACAGAGCTGCCACAATCGCGCCGAGTTCAGCCGGGCTTGTCTACACAACGGCTACGGCAATTTCCACCGAAATCCGCCGAACCCGTCCCGACAACCACGACGCTACCCTCCACAACCCTCCCTGGACGCGATTCGTCGGCCACCGCTACGTACTACGCCGACACGGCAGACTTCACGTCCTCAGCCGCGATACTACTTCTCTGCTCAACCATGCTCGTGTGCGACCGTTCGCAGCGACGCGCCCGATTTTCGCGCTTGTTCCAGGCACGACTACAGCGGCGCGACAAGCTCCTGCCTACAGGGCAGCCGCGCTACATCTCTACAGGCGGCGTTGCACCTCCCCGCTTCGACAGAAAATTTTCTCTGCGCGCTCTACACCGCTTTTACTTCACCCCCCGCCTACTCGAGAGGCCATCGCAGCCGACAACGCGTCCGGCCTTGCGAACTTTTTTATTCGGCGCGAAGAGTACAAGACCTGCAGCCTCATCACACACAACGCCTACGCAATCGGAAACGCACAGCACCTCCGCGCCCCTGACGTCCTCTACGAAGACCACGCGGGCACAAGCCTCCTCATTGACCTCGTGCCCTGTACGCGCAAGCCCACGCGACTGCTGCGCTTGGGACAGAGCCATCTCGTACCCTGGCAACGGGCACACAGCGCCCCAACACTGTTTTCGCCGACTCCCGGCCTAACTGCTAACGCCAACCTCGCCTCGCGGCCAACTCCAGAACCAGACCCCGGCGGTACAAATGGCCACTTTATGCCCGGCCCACACCCGAAGCTTTCGCCGCTAACGTCTTCCCCAACACGTCGGCCTCCCCGGCATCACAGGTCTGCTGGTATGCTTTTGCGTGCGCCATCCTCCCCGGCATTCTACGTACACGCCTTAACTACTACGACCGCCGCCGAGCACTTGCCTAATCCTGCCTGCGCCTCTATTGCCTCCAGCGACAGCACTTGCCTGCCCCCGACAGGTGGCGCCCAACCGTTGCTCACTGACGGCGGGGCATATTTCCACTGTTAACACGGAGAGGCCGCAGTTCCGCGACCGCCTACGCCGGTACCGGATGCAGGCAATGCTACAGTGCCAATCAACAGCCGGCTGGTGCCGAATTTTTTTTACACACCTGCACCGCTACCGCCAGCACACAGCGGCCACCTCCAAGGCCCGCCAACGTTCGCCTACCGCTGGCCTACCACCCGTCCGCCTACCACTGACGATGGCCAACTACGGGTACGTACCTGCGTTCCACTACCCCGTCGCACGTACCGCACCACCCTCTGGCGCCATGGCGGGTCGCCTCGACCCGCGCAGCGTCTTCTCCCATCACGCTGCCCGTCCCGCTCGACTCTTGACTACCAAAATAAAACCCACTACAATCAATCGCACGGCCTCCGTCCGGGCAACGCAGCGCTTTCTCGCCACAGCGCCACGCCTCCCCTCCCGCTCCCCGCTGGCCGTGCTGACGCCCGCCACACCGCGACACTCACTGCAGCCGCGCAAGCCTTTGGCTTTATCTACCTGGCAAACGTGCCCTCGGGTAAATGGTCAGATTGGGTAAATCTAGAGGTTTGCTACCCTACTCTCCATGTGTACGGGATAGTAGCCCATGCGGTTGGTATCACCGTTATTAGCGACGCGTCACCCCTCCAGCACAACGATATTGTACTAGCACGGTGGCGCGACCAACCAACTAAACAACCTTCACCAACGGACAGCGCAAGCTAGGCACTAGCTAGCAGCAACCCTTAAGCTGGTGCGTTCCCCGAGTACCAGCACTCTCTGCTTTCGCGCTCGGCCCATCTAGGCCTCGCGCGAACCCACCCACCCATCCCTATATAATCACGCGCTAATCTTCCCCCAGGCCATGCATGTGAGGGTCTTTTGGCCATTCTGTAAGCAAGCTGACATCTTTGGCAAACGTGCCCTCGGGTAAATGGTCATATTGGTAATATCGAGGTTTGAATTGCAGGGCTAGAATTACGAAGTAACAGGCGTTACCTCCGACGCTACATCTCCCCTAACGCTTCAAGCGCCCACGCGCGCACGGACAGTAAAATGTCCGCACACTATATAGCACACCAGCAACGATTGTGTGTCCACCTTCTGCCTTTTGCGAGAGCTATCGCTCACGCAAACGGCATCGTGGCTCTTGCTAGCCACGCAAGGTGCTGATCACTAAAGTACTTCGACGCTGCCCGTACCAAGTTCTCCGCCGGGAAGATTCCGGACGGACGGTGGGCCATTAGTCTACACGAACCTACGACAAATTGGACTGCGGACACCCTGACAACGTGGCTACAACTGGTACTTCGTGCAGTACACGAGCACCCTCCGGAGGGTTTCGCGTGGACTTCGCACTCCTTACGAAAGGGTGCAGCTACTGCAGCGTACAATATCGGTACACCGATGCCGGAGATCAAGTTCTTCGGCGGTTGGGCGCGAGAATCGGACGTAGTCCTCGACTACATCGACCCAACAGTACTCCCGTGCCCGGGAGCTTGGCAACTCTTTGGTTGGATGACCCATGGCGGCGCCCCACCCAACGTTACACGCCAGTCGGCGACAAATGGCATAAGTGAGCCCCAACACAGCTTGGATGGTCATATTGGTAATATAGAGGTTTGAATTACATGGCTAGAATTACGAAGTAACATGCGTTACCTCCGACGTTACAAGCGTTACCCCCGACGCTACATCTCCCCTAACGCTTCAAGCGCCCACGCGCGCACGGACAGTAAAATGTCCGCACACTATATAACGCACCAGCAACGATTGTGTGTCCACCTTATGCTTTTTGCGAGAGCTATCGCTCACGCGAACCCATCCACCCGATTCCCTCTCACATTGCGTGTAGGGTGGCCCAAGGGCCACCAATACCAAATTCTGTAAGTGCTCCACATCTTTGGCATAAGTGAGCCCCAGCACAGCTTAAATCCGAAAGTTTTCACGGCTTTCTTTATAGTATGCTTTTTCCTCTTTTTTCTTCGCGATATTAATGGACATGGACGATGGATATTCTCATTGGACAGCAAAACAATTGTTAACTCGGCTTTGGACCCTAATACTGAGGCGGTGCTTCCAGTAATTTCAAATTTCTATTCTGTCATCCCCGAATTCTCTCTGCTGATGCATTGACCATAATTTGATCTCGCGCACACAGGAGTCAGCAGCATTTAGTACCTGTACCTGAAATCCATATGTATAATTTCAGGTACTGGTACAAGTACTAGATGCATTTTGTAATTATGAGTTAGTTAATATTCGAATTTGAATCTGTTTGGGAGAAGATATCGTTTGAAATTTGAATTTATTTTACCATTCTCCAAGAGGGTTACAGTATAGGTTTATTATTGGCGCCATTCGAACCTCGAGCGGAGCGCCATCTTTTGTTGGTGCGCTGCACATAGAAAAAATGCATCTCTTGCTCTTAAAATCATCGAATTTACGGTATGTCTACGCGATGCTCGAGAAGAATCGGCGAGTTTCGCTGCCATGAAAGGCACGGTATGTTGTCTTTTCCCACAGGCTGCGTTCATTCCCAGACCTAGAACACTAAATTGACACTTAAGGAAACCTCGCGTGAGAGGAGGCAGCGCCGTCGAGTTGGTTCGTCCGATCTCTCATACTACGAGAGTCGCACAGCGATAATACAGACTGCTTGCTTGCGAGGACACCCCGAGACGTCAAGATTTGTGCTGTTAAGGTTGTGAACAGCAGATCACTCAAAAATCGTGGGTCTCCTCTCGCGGCTGTTCCTTTCTCGCGCCAGTGCTCGAGCGGGGCATTTCCCCGTTTCAGTCGCACCTGGGACAGGTCTTCGGAGGCGACGTCCTTTCGGCGCGACGAGTTTCCGGCGCACGTTGCTCACCTGATCGTCGATCTGCGCCACCCAACAGCCCCGGCACACCCGCGACTGACGCCGGCGGAGCAACGACGCCGCGACTGACGGACCTCGTCGCTGCTCGGGCCCGAAGGCTGTGCCGCAGGTGTCACTCGCGACTGGTGAACAAAACGCACCGGCGCGATGTTGTGGGTTGACAAGGTGAGCAGCAGCAGCACTTCCAGCCTCCTAAAATTACTCTTTTTTTCTCACTCTCTCTTTCACCCATCTCTTTTGCCACTCTACGAGGAACCACTTTGGTTCCGCCGCAGCACAA